>APFE030967614.1:14889-26680 GCA_000404065.3 Pinus taeda | reverse complement strand
AAAGGAGGTTTTGTCATTTGTATCATCCAAGAATTGTTCATTTATGTAATGTAAAGGAGGTTGCCCCCTCGAAGAGGCTGAATTCTAAGGCATTGGTCTATCTTTTCTATCTTTTCTTGAGCTGGTTCATAACATTTTTCCCCTCCTTCGAGCTTGTTAAAACTATGAAGAAGGGATGAGCCGTTCTTTTCCCAATTTTTCTCGCTCACTAAACTGAAAAAGATACCTTGAGTTTTCTTCATCTGACTCATTAAAAATTTTGATGAAGGTATTGAGTTTTTCGTCGTGTGACTCATTAAAAATTCATAACAAAAAAAAAATTAGTCTGTTGCCTTGTACTCGTAACAAAATGAGGTCGAAATCTATTGAAAAAAGGTTTCTCTTTATCCGGGTTCAATAGATTAACTAACGGAAAAGTAACTGATCCAGGTATACTATTAATCTTTTTTTGCACCCAGTTAACACCTATGGCAAAGGGACCACCATGGAGTTGCACTTTACGATCTTTTCAGACTCTCTAAATATGAAAATACCACTGAGTTGTCTAGTTTGGACTCTTTAAATTACACAGACAAGATATAGAATCATTCTTTTTACGACACTTTTCAGACTCTTAAAACATGAAAAAATCGACGAGTTTGCCTATCTGGACTCATTAAACTAATTAGATAGGGAAAAAATTCATTTTTTTTGCGATCCTTTTCAAAATCTTTAAAAATGAAAAGATCGATGAGTTTACCCATATGGACACATTAAATTAATTAGACGGGGAAAGTGGACAATACAAATGTATTCCGTATTAGAAAGCGTGGTTTGGCAGCAGTCGTTCCCTTGAACATGGAACTCCCTCAGATAAACCTTCCTTTTCATGGCCTCTCAATATGAACCCTACCATCCTATGAGTTTTAGCTTATATACCCTGATGTAATTGCATCTCTATATCCTAACACTCTGTAGTGTTCATGAGTCTAGCACTGTCTAGTTAAAACCATTTTCGTGCCTTCTATTGTTCAAGGGTTACCCATTTGTTTCCTCCATCGACCGATCAAACATATCCTTTCATCATGCCCTCCATTTTTTAGACCCAAATTCTCAAAAGATTCCTAAAAAAAAATAAAAATAAAATAAATTAAAAAAAAAAAATAAATAAAAATAAATAAAAAAAAAATAAAATAAAAAAATAAAAAAAAACATTATTGTCGCATTTCGTGTAGATTTGATGTAAGACACATCATTGCCTACCTTTTGATAGGTTTCTTCCTATCAACTTCAACACTCTATCTAGGAAGATAACCGAGAAACACATTCAATGCCTTGGTACTTGCAGACATTAGTGGAAAGTTACCTTGTGTTTAATCAGGGGTTCTCATTATTGGCTCCTGGTTAAGTGATTATGCGGATGTTCGACGACAAAGACGTCTTTCATATTCGCTAGTTTGCATTATTCATCTTGGAGACCATCACCATTATCGGTGGCCTTCCTTGCGTTCGTTAATGGTCTCCATTATTGATTGGTAATTAGATGATTTCGTGCATGTTCGACATCAATGCATATTTTCACATGTATCGATCTATGCTATTCGATGAAGCGGAAATCAAGACCTTGGGTAGAGGCTTGCATCATTCAGCCTTGTTTCCTCTCCCAAGCTGCAGATATTTTTTTTTGGAGACAACTGTTTCAGGATGATTCTATTATGACAATGGATCCACATTATGCTTATTAGCGGCCAATATTGTTATATCTCTTTGGAGAAAATTACTCTAACATAGCTACTAAGCATGGGAATGCCCGACTTAGGACATGATTTTAGTAGTTTTATATATATATATATGTGTGTGTTGTATCAGGTTTCCCTTGCCACCCGAAGCTTCTCTCTCTCGCATTGTGACAAGACATATTATAGTTTTAGTAAAGTATTTCGGCCATCGTCTTTTCCTTTGATCTCATACTTTAGGGGGCATCTGTTATACAACAAAATGACCTCCTCATCAACTCAGAGGTGAAAGACAGCATGACTGAAGCAAAGACCACAATTACAAGCCTTGACTCCACACTAACACTGGTTGCACACTGAAAAACTGCTTTATAAAGCTTGTTACCAAGCTTAAAGGTGTGTTAGTGACCCTACTAACTCAAGTTGTTAGACCAGAGGCAGCGTTAGTGAAAATAAGGGAAGCTCCAATGGTCAAACCAACGAATTGACTCACAAATATCTAGATATTTGTTCCTAAATTTGCTCAAGAAAAGCAAGGAAACTTCCAAAAATCAATCTATTTGGAGAAATTCCAATCTGAAAAAGGAGGCAAATGGGAAAGAGCTGAATAGCAAGGCAAGTTCATTGATTTTTCCCTAGTGAACTTTATGATGAGCTGGGAAACCCTAACTCAAGTGCTGCATAAGCAGTGAGAGGGTCATTGTGAAAGGGGTCAAAGCATTTGAAAGGATAGCCTACTAAGCTATTGGGAATTGTCTCATATCTGAAGAAGTGAGCTAGAAGAGAGAGAGAAAGAGAGAGAGAGAGAGAGAGGTGGAAGGGGCAAAGGAACACTAATGCAACGGATGGTTGTAATGACTCTTATGTTATTAATACACAACTGCAGTTGTGTTCCCTATTCCATAGTGTTGGTAACATTGTTCATTGAGTTGTTCATTCGATACTTATTTATATGATTTGTTTATGTGTATGCTAATAGATGTTCATTTTGTATTCATATATTGGTTTTTGAGGTTGCATGCGGTGATTGTGTTTGCCTTTCCTTTGTGCAGGAATTGATTTGGAGCTGACTTTGAGGGAGTTCTTCTTGGCTACATTGTGATCTCCAAACAAATCTAGAAGAAGACTTAAGGTAATCCTCTTTCCATACTTTGTTAACTAATATTCATATCTGAACATGTGTATAGTTTGGTAACTTCTGCAGATAATCTTAGAGTCTGTCAAAGGTCCCGGGAAGGCCTTTGAGGGACAACAGCATCTAGTCTCCGAATGTGTAAAGGTCTGAAGGAGCTGATATGATCCATGGATCAGTTAGTTCATCATGTTGACCGATTTTGAAACCTTGGGCGGCTGAAGAGGAAAACAACCCATGAGGGAAGAAGCCTTCAGTAGATTGGTACTTAAAATGACATAGCAGTCAGTTCCACCTCTTACTAGGGGTACGAAACCACTTGGTAATGGTGAATAATCAGGGGTGCATAAAGAAAACTGATCTACTATAATAAAATTTCCATCCAATGGAAATAGGATGATATGAAAGACAGTAGATATGATGGCCATCATGGCGTATGTCCAACTACGACCCAGCAAGAGATTATAGTCAAGTTTTTTGTCTATGACTTGTATGTCCACCGTTATGGTTTTCCCATAAAAAGTGATGGGAAAACTGGCTAGGTATCCTTTTGGGATAAAGGTGTGGTCGTTAAAGCCAACATGAAGCCGACATGATGTGGGTAGAAGCACCTTTGTCGATAATAGTTCTGTGTATACCTTTACCTTTCAAACTGATATGCACTTGGAATGAAAGCTAGTGAGAAATGGGAGTTTTTCACTTATCCATGTCGAAAATAGAAAGCATGAAATCTGTTGGGTCAATACCTCCAATAGCCGAAAGCAAAGCTTTCCGTTGTGTTGGGCATGTTTGTAATACTTCGAGCGCCGACATAGCCGATGGCGCTTGTGCCAAATCCTCTATAATGTTGTGGTGTTGGGAGGCACGTGCAGCTGTATTGTGCATTGTGCATCGAAGTGCCCCTTTTGGGGGTCAAATTACAAGGTCCTCAACTAGCCTTTCGATATGCAAATCATTGGGTGGCGGTGGGTTTTTACCTGAGGATGGTTCTACTGTAGGAGCGACGGGAGCTCCATAAGATTTGGCTCTTTTGGCAAGTTCTACCGTTTCAAATGTGTAAATGGTAGAAGATCCTTCACCAACCGAAGGATGTTTCGAACCATCGTTGCCCCCTTGTGGGAGTTGCAATTGGTTTGCAATAAGATTTTGTTGCTGTTGAGTGGGAAAAGGATCTCTAAGGACAACGGGGGCCTTACCAGAATCCCTTTTGGCAAGGTATTCTATGCATTCCTGAAGCTGCGGACAACGCCAAGTCGTGTGGTCTTCAGCATAGAGTTTGCATGGATATTTGGTGGGTTTATCCTTTTCCTCATCAATAGGCTCAGTGACCTTCTATTTTGGGTTGGGCTGCTTGTTTGACAGCCCTTCAAAAGAAGCAGTCTTTTTCTTATTCTTCTTGTTCTTGCCACTAGATTTTTGCATAGACTGCATAGAGTTTATCGCAGTGGTAGGAAGAGAAGTCCTATTTGTAGAGGGGTCCAGTGCCATCTTGGAAATGGAACCACTGAGTTGTTTTACGGCAACCCCAAAGGTTGTGTCGACGATCCCGTCAGTGTGCACTCCAGGGTGCTGAGTGGTGGAAGTATTGGGGTTACCAGGAGCATTGGGGATTATGTTGTAAAGAGTGAAAAAATATGAATATATCAGATCTAAGTGTTGGGCACGATGTATGGATTGGTCTTTTATGACTGCACCACCTAGAGAAACATCTCTAGCGATTTGCGGGAGTAAGGACTTACAGAACCAGTCCGTTAAGAGAAAGTCTAGGATGGGAGCTTTGACTAACCTCTGCCTATGTCCCCATTCATGAATATGATCAGAGATGTGGGTGGAAATATCCTGACGAAATGAAGTGAGGAGCTCTATCCCAGTCTCGTAGTGGATAGGTAGTTGGAAGTGCTTTAGGAATTCCATCGGTAAAGCGTCAAAGGTGTTTACTGACGCACGTGATAACTCAATATACCATTTTGTTGCATTGCCAATGAGGGCACGGGGAAAAAGACGTAACCGAACACTATCATCCACCATAGAGTTTGAAACACACCAGAGATATTAGGTGGTGATACGGGTGCCCGGATCCTCCCCTTGTTTTCCATCAAACTTTGGGATGTCCATTTTTATCTTATGCGGGATCGATGACCATTGTAAGTTATGATAGATGGGGTCATTTGTCCGCTTGTATAATTCAGGTATATCCAACATTGCCAAGAAAGGCAGAGAGTTAGGTGCCCCCTACTCGGACCATGGTGATGACTGATGACTTGAAGATCTTTGCACTCCTCCCATTGTTTGGTTCCCCATAATGTACATGGGTTTCATGTTGTAGCCGTTTCTTTGAGTTATGGTGTTGTAGAGTGGATTTCCATGAGGATTTTGATACCGGGGTATGAAATTGCCCCTAGTATAAGCAGTGCCCCCTTGACTCATTTGAATATGTGAGTAGGGTGCCCCCATGGACTGTTTGGGAACCCCTTGAGGGTTCCCACCTGACACAGAACTAACCATTTGTCCTTGATTGATAGTGGGAATGCTCATGTCAATTAATGAGTGACCATGCATGCTTGAGAATGAAGGGAGAACTGTTACATTCCCTACCGGCATGTGCATATTGGGAGCCCCCCTAGGTATATGAATTTGGGGGTTTGAACTGTACATTGGCAGCCGACCATATTGTTGGTAAATGGGAACCGTGCCATAATGTCGCATTGAGTGTTATAGGGAGCACTGTATGTGGAACTTGTCCAAGGTATGCAGTTTGGAACCATAGTGGTGGAACTTGGAATCTGCTAGGTTCCACTCATAGAGGGTATCATGTGAGTAGTTGTACCTAGGACAAATGGGATAGTGGGATTCGCCATTACCGGTGTTGTGATGACTATCGACTAGGGAAGTGGTAAAGGACCAAAAGTGTCCCTAAAGTTCCACAACTCGTGAGTTGTCGACTGGATAGATGGAAATGTTCCAGCAAGAAGTATAGGTACCATGGGAGCCAATATAGGTTCCAACGGATTCATGAGTGAAGGGTTAAAGGGAGGAAGAAATCCTTTGGTAAAGAAATTCTCCGGCAAACTTGAATCATCGGTTGTCCAAACACATCCCGTGTGAGATATAGGAGACTGATCCCTCGAAGATGAGGAATCCAGTTCAGTGGAACTCGATGGATCTTCCACAATGAGTGCAAGAAGTCCTAAAAATCATCTGGAGTGACGACGAGAGCCAAATGTAGCCATGGTGACCATTAATTTTTATCAATAAATTTTATCGTGATATTCTTTGAAGTCTCAAAATGACAGCACTCGGGTACCTAAAAATATATATATAAAATACACTAAATGGACCAATCAACAAATAGAGGGAAATTATCTCATCTAATAAGCATTGATCATCGGATATGAAACCCAGTATCTCAATGAATAACAGAGAAGGATGGTCAGATGTATGGTTATGGTTACTTTAGAGATTCACCCGAACCTCAGATTGAGGAGCCATGTACTCTTGTGAAGACGAGCACCCTCCCAAAAACTGAAGATAGAGTAGATTCGTTCGTGTTAGGTACTAGGACAGTCTGTCCCAGTCACCTTGTGTAAGTCCCTATAAGTGTGGCCACTAGAGATACCTCAGATCACAGACACTACCGGCGGGGACATAGTCATAGACAACATGCTGTGTGGGCAGGATATTTGAGTCCCTGACTCAGTTCCAAAATCCCTGAAGGGACCCCCAATACACAAAATGACCAAAGGATTTGTAAGAGAATGTGGGCTACCTTCCATTGCAGTCTGATGTTGTCTTTTATTTTGCTCCGCTTTTACTAGAGTGGTCCCAGTAGTATGAGTGCAGAAGGAATTTTTCACTCGTTAATGACACTAGTTTTGGTTTTTGACCTTGGGCAGTTCACTCACATGCTTATCCCAAGATCCTATCCTAGCTAATGTTGGTTTGCTCAAAAGAGTAATTGATTGATTTTAATGTAAATTTTATGTGTACTTGATTATTGTCTTCGATAGGGGTGTTGACATATAAAATATGGTGAGACTCTTGAATCAATAAATCATGCAAAAGCAATGCTCTTAAAAAAAATTCAATTTGATGCATACAAGCTGTATTCTAAATATTCATATTTTTCACATATTCATAGTTTTGTCTGTGCATCTATAGTCTTTCAACACATGCATAACCAAAAGATTCTTTTCCAATATTTCCTAACAACTACTAAAAACCAAAATGAAGCAACTTACAACTAGTTAAACAAAAGGATGAATACAAATTGTCAGTCTTTCTTTCAAAAAAAATTGTTTTTATGAGAGAAAAACCAAATTTTTTTTCCTAAAAATAATTTTTTAGGACACCAATTTTGCTGACATAATACAATTACAGATCTTATTTCAGCCCATGAGAAGATTTTCCATCCCTTTTGGTCCATAGATACTACTGAAGATCAAGGCAATGGGAGACTAATGCTTCATAACAGTGGCTACAGGGAGTTAGTAGTTCCAGTAATGCTCCCTGTACACAGGCACAATGCTTTATAAAGCTCTATTTAGCCTTCTAAGCTACATTAGTTTGGGAAATCTATCAAAAAAAGGGTTTCCAAGATCAGTTTCTGAGATGAAGGTATACTAGTAGGACGCAACAAGATATTTGGTGAATCAGAAAAGGATTGTTGAAGAATAGGTAGCTCTTAGAAGGAAGAGAGAACCGAGAAGAGTCTAGGTAAACTGGGAACTAGATGTATAGTCCCCAACGGATTCGCCAATTATGCTATGGGGTAAAATGCATGGTGTATGGAGAATAAAAACTACCCTCAAAGGCCTTCCCGAGACCCTTGATAGACTATAAGATTATCTGCAGAAGCTACCAAGTTATACACATGTTCATATATGAATATCAGTTAACAAAGTACGGAAAGAGGATTACCTTAAGTCTCCTTCTAGATTTGTTTGGAGATCACAATGCAGCCAAGAAGAACACCCTCAAAGATGACTCCAAATCAATTCCTACACAAAGGAAAGGCAAACACAATCACTGCATACAACCTCGAAAACCAATATATGAATACACAATGAACATTTATTAACATACAACTAAACTACTCATCTAAACAAGTATCGAATGAACAACTCAATGAACAATGTTACTGACACTATGGAGTAGGGAACACAACTGTAGTTCTGTATTAATAACGAGAGAGTGATTACAACCATCCATTGTATCAGTCTTCCTTTGCCCCTTCCGCTTCTCTCTCTCTCTCTCTTCTAGCTCACTTCTTCAGATATGAGACAATTCCCAACAGTTTAGTAGGCTATCCTTTCAAATTCTCTAACCTCTTTCACAATGACCCTCTCACTGCTTATGTAGCAATCGAGTTAGGGTTGCCAAGCTCCTCATAGAGATCACTAGGGAAAAGGTAATGAACTTGCCCTGCTTTTTAGCTCTTTCCCATTTGCCTCCTTTTATAGATTGGAATTTCTCCAAATAGATTGATTTTTGGATGTTTCCTTTCTTTTCTTGAGCAAATTTAGGGACAAATATCTAGATATTTGTGAGTCAATTCATTAGTTTGACCCTTGGAACTTCCCTTAGTTTCAGTAACGTTGCCCCTAGTCTAACAACTTGAGTTAGTAGGGTCACTAATGCACCCTTAGGGTGGTAACAAGCTTTATAAAGCAGGTTTTTAGTGTGCAACCAATGTTAGATTGGAATCAAGGCTTGTAATTGTGGTCTTTGCTTTAGTCATGTCGTCTTTCACCTCTGAGTTGATGAGGAGGTCATTTTGTTGTATAATAGATGCCCCCTAAAGTATGAGATCAAAGGTAGAGATGATGGCCGAAATACTTTACTAAAACTGTAATATGTCTTATCACAATGGGAGAGAGAGAAGCTTCGGATGGAAAGGGAGACATGATACAACACACACACACACACACACACACACACACACATATATAACTGCTAAAATCATGTCCTGAGTCGGGCATTCCCATGCTCAGTAGCTATGTTAGAGTAATTTTCTCCAAAGAGATATAACAATATTGGCAGTCGATAAGCACAATGTTGATCTAGTGCCATAATAGAATCATCCTGAAATAGATATCTCCAAAAAAACAATATTCGTAGCTTGGGAGAGGAAACAAGGCTGAATGATGCAAGCCTCTACCCAAGGTCTTGATTTCCGCTTCATTGAACAGCGTAGATCGATGCATCTGAAAATATTCGTTGACGTTGAACATGCACGAAATCATCTGATTACCAATCAATAATGGAGACTGTTAACAGACACAAGAAAGGCCACCGATATTGGTGATGGTCTCCAAGATGCACAATAAAAACTAGCGAGTGTGAAAGATGTCTTTGTCGTCGAACACCTGTAGAATCGCTTAACAAGGAGCCAATAATGAGAACCCCTGACCAAACACAAGGTAACTTGCCACTAATGTCTGCAAGTACCAAGGCATTAAATGTGTTTCTGGGTTATCTTCCTAGATAGAGTGTTGAAGTCGATAGGAAGAAACCTGTTAAAAGGTAGGCAATGATGTGTCCTACATTAATCGACACGAAACGGGACAAGAATGATTTTGTTTTTTGAAGAATATTTTGAGCATTTGGGTCTAAACAATGGAGGGCATGATGAAAGGATATCTTTGATCACTTGATGGACGAAACAAATGGGTAACCCTTGAACAATAGAAGGCACGACAACGGTTTTAACCAGATAGCACTAAATTCATGAACACTACAGAGTGTTAGGATACAAAGATGCAATTACATCAGGGTATATAGGCTAAAACTCATAGGATGGTAGGGTTCATATTAATAGGCCATTAAAAGGAAGGTTAATCTGAGGGAGTGCCATGTTGAAGGGAACAACTGCTGCCAAACCACGCTTTCTAATACGGAATACAATTGTATTGTCCATTTTCCCCATCTGATTAATTTAATGAGTCCAGATGGGTAAACTCATCGATCTTTTCATGTTTAAAGAGTCTTAAAAGGATCACAAAAAGAATGACTCTTTGCCTTATCTGATTAGTTTAATGAGTCCAGACAGGCAAACTCGTCGATTTTTCATGTTTTAACAGTCTGAAAAGTATTGTAAAAAGAATGACTCTATATCTTGTCTGTGTAATTTGAAGAGTCTAGACTAGACAACTCAGTGGTCTGTTCATATTTAGAGAGTCTGAAAAGATTGTAAAGTGCAACTCCATGGTGGTCCCTTTGTCATAGTTGTTAACCGGGTGTGACAAAAGGTTAATAGTATACCGAATTAGTTACTTTTTTGTTAATTAATCTATTGAACCCGGATAAAGAGAAACCTATTTTCAATAGATGTCGACCTCATTTTGTTACGAGTATGAGGCAATGGACTAAACTCATTTTTCATCGTGAATTTTTAATGAGTCACACGACGACAAACTCAATACCTTCATCAAAAATTTTAATGAGTTAGATGAAGAAACCTCAGGGTATCTTTTTTAGTTTAAAAAGAGGGAAAATAACAGCTCATCCCTTCTTCATAGTTTTAATGAGCTCGAAGGAGGGGAAAAACTCGGGGATTTTTCGATTTAAGAGGGAGAAATGGTCCCAAAAAAGAAAGTGCTCTTACTGCTGCCGTATATTTTTAATGAACCCGGTAACAAAAACTCGGGATTTTCAGTTTAACAAGAAGAGAAAAGGATCTAAAATAATGCTTGGGTCATCTTTATCAAGTTTAATGAGCAGAAAGACAAAGCTTGGGATTTTTTTAGTTTAAAGAGCGAGAAAAAAGCACCTAAAAAGAATGCTCCTTTGGTCTTTTTCTGTTAATGAGCTGGGAAAAGATCATAAAAGAGTTGCTCAGAGCATCGTTGTATGGATTTAACGAGCGCAACGATGAAAAATTAGAGATGTTTCTATTTTTTAAAGAGCAATAAAATATCACCAAAAGTGCTCTATTGAGAATTGCATGCAACTTTTACTGCTTTTCATTCCTGAAGGTACTTTCATCAAAAAGCGGTAAAAAGTAAAAAAAAAGGCATCAATTCCTATCATATGGGTTCATGCATGATAAAAAAATCATGGAGAATGTACTACTTCCTCTTTAATGATTTCAGAAAATCATGTCTCCAAAATAATATAAGGAAATGCTTTGAGCTTTCACATGCATCATTTTCACTATTTTGAATTTTGTGAGAGTATTCTGGAGCTAAAAAGGAGTAGATTTTCCGCAGACCATTGTAGGAGATCCATGGGACCATTCGATGTGATGTCAGTCCTAGGTGAAAGCTAAAACCTTGCTCTATGCATTACTTGACCTTTATTGATAGTTTTATGGGTGGAATTTTGCAAATAAGGACTTACACAAGGTGACTGGGATGGGCTGTCCTGGTACCTAACACAGACGGATCTACTCTGTCTTCAGTTTTTGGGAGGGTGCTCGTCTTCACGAGAGTATTTGGCCCCTCAAGGTTCAGGTGAAGCTCTAGAGTAACCGTAATTGTACATCTAGCCATCCTTCTCTGTTATTCATTGAGATACTAGGTTTCATCTCCCGTGTTCAGTGCTTATCAGACAAGGTAATTTCACTCTGTTTGCTGATTGATCCATTTAGTGTATTTTTTTTATATATATTTTTAGGTACCCGAGTGCTATCATTTTGAGACTTTAAAGAATATCACGAGAAAATTTATTGATAAAAATTAACGGTCATTGTGGATACATCCGGCCCTCATCATCACTCCAAATGATTGTTAGGACTTCCTCCACTAAGTGGAAGATCTGCCGAGTTCCACTGAACCGGATTCCTCATCTTCGAGGGATCAGTCTCCGAGATCTCACATGGTGTTGGGCCGTTAATATTTCATTATTATTATCACTTTTGAATGCCTATTCCACCCATTTCTACTCTTCTTTATCATGTCATTTATCATGGTTTATCATATAATTCCATCTTATAATGATTTATGCT
>APFE030967613.1:16788-42462 GCA_000404065.3 Pinus taeda | reverse complement strand
GTGATAAAGAAAAACTTGAATCATATACTGATTTAGAAAAGGGAAAGAAAGTTTCTTTTGGAAATGATACTCCAGCAGCCATAAAAGGAAAAGGCATTGCTCAGTTGAAAGAGGATGTCAAAGCTGGAAATGTTTTATATGTTGATGGCTTGAAGCATAATCTATTGAGTGTCAGTCAGATGTGCGATAATGGAACTGAGGTGATATTTCGATCAGATGGGTGTAGTGTTCGTGATCTTGATACAGGAGAAACAGTTATCAAAGGCAAAAGAACTCCAAATAATCTATACATATTTGAAGAAGGAGAACAACAATGTTATTTGAGCAAGAATGATGAACACTGGTTATGGCATCGGAGGTTGGGGCATCTAAGCTTTTCACAAATAAGGAAAGCATGCAAGTATTAGGCAGTTCGTGATCTTCTAGACATCAAAATTCCAGACAACACCATATGCAAATCATGTCAGTTTGGGAAGCAAACCAGAACTAACTTCCCTGAGAAGGAAGTATCAGCCAGCAAGCCTCTTGAGCTAGTTCATATAGATGTATGTGGTCCATTCAGAAAAAGATCACCTCGAGGAGAAGAATACCTTATATTATTCATCGATGATTTCTCCAGGATGGTCTGGTTAGGACTTATGAAACACAAGGACGAAGCTTTAGAAAAATTCCAATCCTTCAAAGCCTTGGTTGAAAATGAATCAGATTACAAAATTAAGTGCCTCAGGTCCGACAGAGGTGGGGAGTTTACCTCAAATGAATTTTTCAATTTTTGTGAAGAGCATGGAATAAGAAGGGGATTCTCTACAGCAAGGACTCCTCAGTAAAATGGAGTAGCAGAAAGGATGAACAGAACAATCCAACAAATGGCCCGTGCTATGCTTGATGAGTCTGGAACTCCCGCAACCTTCTGGGGTGAAGCTGCATATGTTGTGGTTGTTATTCTCAACAAAAAAAATGTCCGAGTGAACAACACTCAAACTCCACATGAGCTCTGGTATGGTAAAACTCCTTCGGTAAAGCATTTCAAATTTTTTGGGAGCAAATGCTATATTAAGAATACGGATGAACATCTTGGCAAACTTGAGCCTAGAGCGGATGAAGGCATTCTCCTTGGATATTCTCCCTACAGAAAAGCATATAAGTGCTATAATAAAATACTTGGAAGAATTGTTGACAACATTGACGTAGTGGTTGATGAGAAAGGATACATCCCCAGGCAAGTAAATCATGAAGATATCGAAGAAGATGAAGACTACTCTCCAAATCAGACAAATGATGAATAAGAACCTCAAGAGGCACTAGAGGAACAGATAAGGATAGAAGAGAAGACTCCATCTAGGTATGTTCAGAAGAATCATCCTGAATCTCAGATTTTGGGGCAGAAGGAAGCGGGTGTACAAACTAGAAGAATAATTGCAGAAGCCTCAAGCTATTTGGCATTGTTCTCCTCCACTGAGCCACAAAACGTAAAAGAGGCATGCAAAGATGAAAGCTGGGTCAAGGCAATGGATGAAGAACTTGAGCAGATTGAAAAGAACAACACTTGGGAGTTGGTTCCTAGACCAAAAGATAAGAATTTCATAGGGACAAAATGGATCTTCAAGAACAAGTTGAATGAGAATGGGGAAGTTATTAGAAACAAAGCTATACTTGTTTGTAAAGGGTATGCTCAACAAGAAGGGATAGATTTTGAAGAAACTTTTGCTCCGGTTGCTAGACTTGAGGCCATCCGAATGTTCCTTGCTCTCTCAAGCTTTCAGAATTTCAAATTTTTTCAAATGGATGTGAAATCTGCCTTTCTGAATGGGGACTTAGAAGAAGAAGTGTACATTGAACAACCAGATGGTTTCATCCTTGGGAATGATCCAAATCTTGTATGCAGACTAAAAAAGGCTCTCTATGGTCTTAAACAAGCTCCAAGGGCTTGGTACTACCGATTGGACAAATATCTTCAGCAACAAGGTTTTTCAAAAGGATCAGCCGATAGCAATCTTTATTTAAAAATTGAAAATGACAAATTGCTAATACTTGTTGTGTATGTAGATGACATTATCTTTGGCAGCAATGAAGATGCTATGAGTCAAAGTTTTGCCTTGGTGATGCAGAAAGAATTTGAAATGTCTTTGCTTGGAGAATTGACATATTTCTTGGTTTGCAAATCCAACAAAATGAAGGCGGGATCTTCTTGTCTCAAACCAAGTATCTCAAGCAGATTTTGAAGAAATATGGCTTGGAATATGCAAACCAGTATGTACTCCCATGGTTACAGGATGCAGTCTCAGTGCAAATGATGAATCAGCAGCTGTGCATCAACCAACCTACAGGTCTATGATTGGAAGTTTACTTTATTTGACAGGTACCCGACCAGACATCATGCATGCAGTTGGAATAGTTGGGAGATTTCAAGCAAATCCAAAGGAAACTCATCTTCATGCAGTAAAGAGGATTTTCAAATATCTTCAAGGGACTCAAAACTATGGCTTGTGGTATCCTAGAGATACAGATCTCACACTTCATGCTTATACAGATGCAGATTGGGCCGGAAGCGTGGATGACAGGAAGAGCACAAGTGGTGGAGCATTCTTTATGGGTTCCAGATTAGTATCCTGGTTCAGCAAGAAACAGAGTTCGATTGCCCTATCTACAGCTGAAGCAGAATATGTGGCAGCTGCATCTTGCTGCACTCAACTCCTTTGGATGATGCAAACCTTGCAGGATTTTCAAATCACCTGTACACCACCTATCCCCATCTTATGTGATAATACAAGTGCAATCAGCATTTCAAAAATTCCTGTCATGCATTCAAAGACCAAGCACATACCAATCAATTATCACTTTCTTCGGGAACAAGTGTTGGAACAAAAGGTCAAATTGGAGTATGTTTCATCTAAGGAACAAGTTGCTGATATATTCACCAAACCACTGCCCAAGGAAACTTTTGAATATCTCAGACAGCAGCTGGGAATTGTTGATGTATCATCTTGCTGTTAAATCTTGTCAGTTTCAGAGAAAAATGGGTGTACGCGTGTTGGATAAGGAGTATCCGTGTACATACGTTGGTTTGTGCAGGGAAAGTCACGTATATGTAGGCTTGATGGATATCAGAAGGAGCAGGCTCTGGTTGAAGATATTCTGATATGGGTCTGACAGAGACCATCCGGCACAGGTTCAGGGGGAGCAGATAATCTTCTAATAATGCATTGTTGGCATTATCTTAGAAGCTTTTGGTTCTGGTTCATAGCTGATCTGAATGATCAGTTGCCTTTCATAAGACATGTTTTAAATATTCGTCTCTATGTCATGTATCTCTTTCTTATATGGTGTCAAGGTCATGTAACGACCTATATTGGTTTCTCCACTATGCCTGGGATGAAGATGTAATGTATTTGGTCATCATATGTAAATTTCTGACGTATTCCCACTTGGTTGGATGGATGATCCCCACTTGGTTGGGTGATGGATGTATGTATTAAGTCTTTTGGTGACAGGAAAGTCTTGTATTGTTGCATAAGTCTTGGTTCTTCTTAAAGAACATATTTTTGTAGATCTTGCCTACAGTCAGGAGGAGCATGGTCAGCACAGCAGGACAGAGATTTCAGCATGTACTCAGGGGGAGCACAACCCTTTGCCCTTGATGACAAAGGGGGAGAATGATCTTGAGGATCTTGGTGTTGCCATCAAGTCCAAAGGGGGAGATTGTTCGCATTATGGCACAGGTTTGGAGCTATGGCACAGGTGTTGTCCTTGATGGCAACTCTCTCTGGTAACAGATCTCAGTTCAGGCACTCAGAAAGAAGAAAAAGACATATACGCAGGTTCATCTAGACAAAGGCGCGTATACACGCGGGTTATTCATTACAAAAGTGCGTATATGTTGGGGATCATGTTTTTGGTCCATGGTAGTTAGTCCTTGGAATTTGAACCTATGTTTCGGACCAAGGTGTCTCGACAGATGTGTTGATCCCTAGTTTTGGGTTCATGGTATTGAAATGTTATGGTTTTGGACCATGGTATTGAGGAAGACCTAAGACTATAAAAGAGGAAGGAGATCATGCGGAAAAAGTGGATCTGAATTATTATTCAACATTCGATAAAGTGCTGGAGCTGGCATATTGGTAATGGTGCAGATCTGGATCTAAATGAAGAAGGAACATTAGCGCAAAAGGAGGATAAGTTCTATTCATGGGTCATAATCTTTAAGCTTGAATGATAGTATCTTTGTATGATTTTGATCTGCTAGATATGACGCTTGCTCGATCTATTTGATAATCTGGGTTAATTAATGATTGAATAGTTGAAAGAGTGAATTATCCTTCATAAGATCTGTACGCAGGTTCAGTAAGGCGAAGATGCATATACACGCAGTTTCAGTGAAGTAAAGGAGCGTATATGTAGGTTGTTCCATATGCAGAAGCGTATGCACGCTAGTTTCAGGTTGTTGAAATAGCGTATATAATCTAAGTTGTGATCTAACTGCTTCTAACTATTGCTGCTGTGTTTTGGGTTCTGTTTTCTGGTATATGGTTTCTGGTACTGTGTTTCTGGGTACAGCTATAATAAGAATATCTACTTGATTCAGATCTAATTTGTGAAAAGGAGATTGGTTGATTCTTGATGATTGTTTGATGTTCATGGATCCAGTCTGAAAATTGATGAAACGTGGTCCCTGGAAGAAAGAGAAGGTTGTAGCTTTCTGTAGGTCAACACCTACGTACTAGTTTCTTTGCTAGTACAAGAGCTAAAGGGGGTTGTAGCTCCCTTCCAGGAGAAGCTGGAAAACGAGAGAGAGTTGTAGCTCTCTGCAGGTTGCAACCTGCGTACTGGTAAAGGACTGCACCAATACATTGTAAACAGAAGTTTCTGATTAAAGAAAGATAGAGACGAATTGCAGCAGGTGGTTTTCACCCACATTGGGTTTCCACCTTATATTTGGTGTTCTTGTGTGTGATTATCTTTCTGCTCTGTGTTACTGTCTCTGGTTACTGGTTATTTGATGCTGCATCTCAGATTAACAATCATCATCTGAAAGTTTAAGTAAATTAAAAGTTTGCTTTGTATACGCGGTTTTATTTCTGAATAGTTGCGTATATACGCAGGTTGAATTAAATGAAGTAGCGTATACAATTTGGTTGTTGAAAAGGATTGTTGACTTGATAATATTGATTCACCCCCCCCTCTCAGTATTATTTCCAACAGAGTGTAGAAGAAATTCTTATGATGTTTGGTAGTATTCCAAATCCACAACCTCAAGGTAGTCAATTACCACCTGGGGGCAACCCCAAGGTAGTTAGTTACCGCCTCGAGAGCAACTTCAAGGTAATCAGTTACCGCCTGGGGGGCAACCTCAAGGTAGTCAGTTACCGCCTAGGGGGCAACCTTAAGGATAGTACATACCGTCAGGATAGTACATACCTCAAGGTCAACCCTAGACTCTGTACATACCTCAAGGCCAACCCCAGTTTCAGTACATGCCTCAAGGTTATCATCCTCAAGGTCAGTACCCAACTCAAGGTTTCCAACCACCCTTTGGTCAACCATTTGTACAAGGAACTGGAAATGTACCACTTAATTATCAGCCCTACGCTCAACCCGGTTATGGTCTTCCATATGCACAACTTTTTATGGGTCCATACCCCGAAATGAATATGGTGTGGGATCCATATCAATAGACTATGCGACCTAATGTGCAATTATCAAGTCAACATGGACAACCTTTGGTTTCTGGTCCAACCCAGCAACCTGCCTAGCCTACAGTGCAAACCTCTACACCTGGTTTACTTCAGCAATGTGGGCCTAGTACACCTCGAACTCCGCCTCAAACTGCTGCTGCAACTACTGCGGTTTCTGTTCAACCTACCACACCTATTTCTGGAGTATCGGTAGCTCCGATTTCTACTGTTCGTGTATCAATTTAAACTCCTCAAGCCTCTTTACCACAGTCAGGACCTACAGTTCAAAATTCGGTCCAGATGCCTGCAGGACAAGCTGGTACAAGTACGGTTGTTACAAGTCAACCGAAATTCACTTATTAACCGTACCAGGGACAGTATCAATTCGGTCCTACTGTACAAAACCCAGTTTATCAGTA
Organism: Pinus taeda; assembly: GCA_000404065.3. Classification (NCBI taxonomy): domain Eukaryota; kingdom Viridiplantae; phylum Streptophyta; class Pinopsida; order Pinales; family Pinaceae; genus Pinus; species Pinus taeda. The sequence continues at coordinate 36,371 of APFE030967613.1, read as the reverse complement.
TCAACCGTACCCTGGCTACACTTATCAGCAGCTTCAACAACCCCAGTTTAGTCCAGTTAATCTTGGTTTCCTAAGAGGTTATAATATTCCTAATGCAAATCCAATTCCAGGTTATCATGGATATCCTCCTCTTGGGGCTGGTCTTGTTACCCAAGGTTTTCACTACCCTAACCGTTAGTTACCATTTATTGCAACTTTGGATTTACCTGATTTGTCCCGCCTTACGAACGATCTGATTTACTATCTTCTGTATTGGTCGCCAATGCCTAATAAGTTGCCTAGTGATATCCCGAAGTTTGAGGGTAAGTCAGGAGAGGATCCGTCAATCATGTGATGACTTATCACCTCTGGTGTGCATCTAATTCCATTATTGATGATTCAATTTGCTTACGTCTTTTTCAACGAACTCTGATTGGTCTTGCTGCCAAATGGTACATTGAGTTACCACGAAGCTCTTTTTATAATTTTAGTCAGTTAGCCACTTCTTTCTTAACTCATTTTCAGTTTCCTATCAGATACGACAATGGCACATAATTGTTAACTTCATTAAAACAATCCACGTCCACATATATTTCTGATCATATTCATGAATGGCGACGTAGAAGGAATTTAGTGAAAGTTTTTATTCCGAATCAAATTTTAGTGGAATGGTTCATAAAATCATTATTACTTAAAATCATTGAAGATGTAGCTAAGGCAAGAGTTGTTACTGAAGAGCAAGTAATTGCTCAGGATCAGTACCTTGACCTTGTCTATATGCAGGTACTTTACATGAAAAAATCCCCGACCTTTTGAAACACAATTAAATAACTGCAGCTCCTTCAGGGTCTCATGTCGCTGATGGTATGATTGGTTCAGTTAGTACCAAAAGCAAGAAAAAATATTCAAAGAATTCTTCTCCTATTATAACTTTACCAGATTCCCCGACAGGAGACTCTTCCGATGAAATTCCTGCCGTGTCGTAGAATCATCTACAACCAAATCAAAATCTGGTGTTAAAAGAAGGGGAAGAAAAAAAATAAACAAAACTCAAAAGAGAAAATAGATAAAAATGAATCTACTAACGAGAAACGTAAACCTTGCTATCCTTGTCTCATTTGTGACAAGGATCATTTTACCAAATACTGCCCACATCGAGCAGAGGTTTCGAAAATCATCAAAGGTTCTCAAACACCTACTATCTTGAAAGATCCTTTTCCTAATCAAGATAGTAAGATGATCGGTTCTTTCTCAAATGCCTCAGAAGAACTCATTATGATGATGTCTCATGTCAGGATTGCAACGCGATCGCACGATTAGGTAGTAAAAATCTTGTTGGTGGTAAAGAAGAAGAATCTTCTAATTCAAACCCATCAACTACAACTCCTCCTAGTTCTGATCTGCTACAGATCGAGAAAAATAACCCTGAATTAGTAATCAAACCGCCTGCTAAAGGTATACTTCGGAAATCAGCTCTCAATCCACATGCGAGAGCTCCTCAGAATTATAACATTGTTGAAGACTTAACTATTTCCCCTTCAACAATGTTGGCTTTGGAAGTGTTGCAATCATGCCTAGCACAGCGTAAATTACTATTCTTGGCTATAGGAGCTGTTGATATTCAGGATTCGAACCTAATAATCTTCGATTTAGATAATAGTACACCCCGTCTACCTCATCAAATGGCTTTCTAGATTCCAGTGTAAATCAAAAACAGACCTTGCTTTCGGACTGTGATTGATGAGGGAGCTTCTACATGTATTATGTCGATCCAGTGTTGGAGATCGCTTAGTTCTCCTACACTCAATCAGTCTCCGACGATTCTAAAGGCTTTTGATGGCCAAGGGTTCCATCTTTTTGGCATTATGCAGGATTTACCTATAGGGGTCGAAGGCAAAACTGTAAATCTAGATGTGGAAGTGGTTGATGCCCCTCTAGATTACAACCTTCTCTTGGGTCGCAGTTGGTCTTACGCTATGACTGCTATTGTTTCATCGGTCTTTCGACTTATCAAGTTTCTTCATAACGGAAAGATCGTTAGGATAGACCAGTTGACTTATTTTTCATCTGACCCAGCCTCTTCAGATAGTATTCAGCATGTCGGTAAAACAATTATCCCTTACAAGGGTGTTGGGGTAGGTTTGATTAAAGATTCTGGTTTACTAGGAACTTTTTCCTTCCCTCCTCCTAACGTATCGCCTTCTATTGCAACTATTCATATGATTTCATCGAACACTATTGCTTTTGATGATCCTTGGATCGTACCTTTCGATTATGAGGTGGATTCATTTGGTAACGTGATGCCTTTGAGTCCCTTGGAAATTGCATATCGGACTGTACAGTCGTTTTCTGACTTTTGTTCAACCAAAACTGATCCAATGAATGTGGTCCATGGGAAATCACTTTCAATATCAACCTCAACTTCAACAACATTTTCTGATCTTATTCATACTGATGAGAAAATTCGTGAACTTTTGTCTGTTGATGATTTACCATGGGAAGATCTTCATCAGCGATCTTCATTTTTACCTAAGCTTGATCATTTTGAAAATGATTTTTCATCTATTTTTACCACTGACTATGTCAAAGAACCACAGAATCCATTAGAACATCCTAATTCTGAGTTAAATTTGGGAAATATCTCTCGAACGGTTCCTATTGACATTTCAGTTAAACCCGGAATAAATGAAAACATTCATATAGGTGCTTCCTATACGAAGGATGAAATCCAAACTTATAAAGCCCTATTTCAAGAATTTTGCGACGTGTTTGCCTGGTCATATGAAGAAATGCCAAGAATCGACTGTTGAGCCTCAAACCTGCACTTCTTTACACATCCTCTCAGCCTCCTTTTCCTATTCATTTCCTTCTTTTGCCACTCATTCCCTCCATCAAATTGCTCAAATCATTGTATTTTAGGACTTTTTACATGGTTTGCTAATTATGCTAATGACTATGTTGTTGGTTTAGAATTTTGGTTCAAAGTGCTGCGTTTCCGCAGCTCAAACAGGGTTTCCGCAGCTGATCCCGGTTTCCGCAGCCAACCACGGATTTCGCAGCTGTTTTATTAAACGATATGTTCCAGGTGTCCTCCGGGAATAAGAGCCACATGGGCAAGTTCATGGAACCAAGGACATGGTGTGTGTCCTTCCAGCTCACCCAAACCGGTCATAAAAACCCGTGGTCAACGAGGAGGCAACTACGGTCAACAGAAGTCATTGGCGGTGGCACGGCTCTGCGTGTTCTATTTTAGAGCACCTGAAGAACAGGTGGCATCTTCCTCAGCCACGAAGACAGTGGGAAACATGAATCCAACATCAGATTGAATGCCCACAACGACCGTTGCCTAAATCCGAGGACGCAGCAAGATTACGTGTTTTTACACAACTGCTTGAATAGCTTAGTTTTCGTTAAGTTAGTTTGCTTTCCTCTGTTATAAATAAAGTGTCTTTGAACGCTGGATAGTTAGCCGCTGATATGAAATTTTGAACTCCCCATTGTACTTTCTATTTTGATACATAATATATGAGAAGACTGTTTTCCATTTGAGCGTGTAACTGATCATTGAGCCGGCTGGAGTAAGCAGAGGGCCCCTATTTACTGAAGGCCTGTATAGTACTCTTTAATTTCCTGCATTTATTTTTCTCATTTTATGTATAATAGTTGTACAGAATGCCTTTGATTATTGTGTTTTGATCATGTACAATAGCTGTATATAAATTTTGAATTCTGCTTATTTATATTTATGCACTTTTCCATGACTGATCAGTGTGTTATACAAGTTTCTTAGGCGTGCCCGGGACAATTTCTTTCTTTTCTTTTTCACAACTAGTGACACTTGTGATCATCTTGTCTATGTTGCTGACCTTCCTTGTTTTGCAGCCTTTATTTCCTTACTATCATTTCTTTAATTTGCAAAGTTTCTTTCTTCTTTTATACATCAAGTTGTTTACCTATTGATGGTTTCTTCTCCATAATTTAATATCTTCATTGAGGACCAAAATATCACTTAGCACAGCTTGGTTTAGTTGCTCAAGAACTCACAGTTGCTTGGCTTATTTTTAACTGTTTCTCACATGATATATTCAGTTAAAAGACAAGAGGTTAAGAAGAAGTTAAAGTATTTGTGACTAGTCTTTCTTTTATGTAGATTTACTTCAGTTTCACATTGCTTAGTTTTTATTTTTAGCTAGATTTGACATAGATTTCATCTTCATTTTCTTGCAGCAGCAGAGATACTGGGCCAATGTCATTAGTCTTTTATTTGATGCATTTATTTTCCTTTAAGAGTTGATTTCATTTCAGTTGTTGTTCAAGATTTCTTGTAGAATAATTTTAAGTTATAAGAAATCATTTAAAGCTCATCACAATCTCACACACTTCACTTGCTCTATTTCATTTCCATCACATCACAGTAGAAGAGATATACTTGAAAACAAACTTACAAAGTTAAAAACGACAAAAGCTTAAGAAACAGTTGCCTAAGTACATACAGTACACCTCACTTCATCAGCTTACGAGCCACGGGTTGACATTTAAAAGTTGCAATTTAGACATCACTAAATTGACCAAACATCGACCCATCAATTATTGTCCATGAAATTAAAACTTACCCAGATGCTAAACCTGTCCGGCAACGTTTCCGTTAGATACATCCGAGAAAAGCTGCTACTATTAAAGTTGAAGTTGAAAAATTACTTTGAGCAGGTTTCATTTATCCAATTCCTTTAATAGATTGGGTATCGAATATTGTTCTTGTTAACAAAAAGCAAGGAACGATAAGCATATGTATCGATTATAGGGATATTAATCGAGCTTGTCCTAAAGACAATTATCCAACCCCCTATATCGATCAAATTATTGATGATTGTGCCGGCAGTGAAATGTTCTCCTTTATGGATGGTTTTTCCGGTTACAATCAAATCAACATACTCCCTGCTGATCAACCTAAAACATCTTTCATTTGTCCATGGGGGACATTTGCTTATTGCAAATTACCATTTGGATTGAAGAACACTGGAGCAACTTTTCAAAGGGCTATGTCTTACACATTTCATAACATCAAGCACATTGTGCAGCCTTATCTCGGTGATTTACCTGCCCATTCATTACGTAGAGCCGATCATCTCACTCATTTATGAGCAATCTTTATGAGATGTAAGCATTATCGAATTACGCTAAATCCACACAAATGTGTATTCTGTATAGAAATGAGTCATTTACTGGGATTTGTCATTTCAAAAGCTGGCATTAGTGTCAATCCCTCGAAGGTTGAAGCTATCGTCAAATTACCTCCTCCTTCGACTCTTCGCCAACTCCAAAGTTTGCAAGGGAAAGCAAAGTTTTTACGTCATTTCATTCCTAACTACGCCGAGATAACGAAAGGTTTTACCAGGTTGTTGAAACAAAATACTCCATTTTTTTGGGATGAGATCGCTGAAAAATCTTTTGATGCACTTAAACGCGCGTTGACCCATGCACCATTACTACATCCTCCCAATTACAACCAGGATCACTTTTTATACCTCGTTGCTTCTCATTCCACCATTGGGATGGTTTTAGTTCAGGAAGATGAATTCAACAGTGAACATGTGATTTAATATCTTAGTCGAACTTTGAATCCGATTGAGCTTAAATATTCGCATGTGAAGAAATTGGCCTTGGCAGTTGTTCAAGTTGTCCAAAGATTTCATCACTACATCTTATTACGCAAAACCACAGTAATTTCTAACTGTAACCCTATGATGTATATCTTGACCAAACAATTGCTAGGGGGAAAGTATTCCAAATGGATAGTTATCCTGCAGGAATTTAACTTGGAATTTGAAAAATCCAAGGCAATGAAATCTTTGGTTTTTGTGGAACTGATGTGTGATTTCCCGCGCACTGATACTGAAACTGTGGCAGAAGAGCCCATTGCGGACGAATCCTTGTTTCTTATCAGTACTCTTGATCCATGGTATGGAGATATGTTTATCTCTAAACCCAATATTTTCGGCCTGAAATCTCACAATCTCAGCGACGGAAAATACATTTCCAATCCCAACAATACAATATTATTGGTGATACACTCTATCGTTGTGGAGCGGATTCAGTTTTCCGACGTTGTCTAACTCATGAAGACGCTGAAAAGGTTCTGAATGACTATCACTCTAGAGCATGTGGCGGTCATATGTCTGGGTATGCCACAACCCAAAAGATATTGTGCGCTGGTTATTTCTGGCCATCCTTATTCAAAGATTGTATCTATGCAGTCCAAAAATGCCACAATTGTCAATTTTTTTATCGTAAGATGCATGCTCCACCTGCTCCTCTCCACCCTATAATTGTTGTTGGTCCTTTCGCAAAGTGGGGTATTGACTTTATTACATGTAACCCTCACTCGACCGGGGGGCATGCATATATCATCCTAGCGGTAGATTATTTTACTAAGTGGGCCGAGGCGATGCCTAGATTTTCAACAGGCAACAAAACTGCTGCAACTTTCATATTCAATCATATAATCACTAGATTCGGTGTTCCTCAAGCTATTATTACTGATCATGGAAGTCATTTTCGAAACATCATGATGACTAAACTGATAGATCAACTTGGCCTGCATCACGATAGTTCTACTCCATATTACCCACAGGCTAATGGTCTGGTTGAAGCTATCAATAAAGTTCTAGTCACTATGATCCAACGAATCATTGGTATTCATAGGTCGAATTGGCATAACATGTTATTTTCAGCACTGTGGGCATATTGAACCTCAGTAAAAACATCAATTGGTTTCACTCCTTTTCAACTGGTCTACGGTTTGGAAGCAGTTTTACCCATTGAATGCGAAATTCTGCCATTGCAATTAGCCATAGAATTACTCCCAGCCACTTCTGAAGAGGAGAAACGTTTTTTGTACTTAGCTCAGCTAGATGAGAATCGACGCAATGCTGCATTAGCAATCGAAACTCATGCGAAACGAATAAAAGCTCAGTACAACCGAAATGTTACACCTCATCATTTTTTGGAATGAGACCTAGTTTTAATATACGATCAAACAAACGATAAGCTAGGGGCTGGAAAATTTGTACCTATGTGGCATGGTCCTTATATTTTTAAGCGAAAGTTGGCAAAAGGGGCCGATGAATTGGTAGATTTTGACGGTGTCTCTTTGGGTAAACCTAGAAATTGGCTTTATCTGAAGAGATATTATGCTTAATTTTCAATGTGGAGATTTTTGTTAGATTAGTTTCTTTATAGCTGGTGTGTTTTAGATTAGAAAAGTGTGCCTAGTTTAGAAAGTTCTTTTATCATTATTCCTGCTTATCTTGATTTTATTTTTGATATTGTAGATGTCGACGTCTCTTCAAACATACATTGGTTTTGCTGATGGTGCTTGTTGTAGTACACAAAACATTTCTTCCGCAGCTTGGGTTATCTATTCACCCTCTGATGAGTTAGTATCTATGCATGGGGTAAGCCTAAGTCAAACAACGAATAACATTACAGAGTATAGTGCAGTGATTGAGTTATTATCTGAATCCATCTCATTTGGGATTTGGAGTTTGATTGTTAGGTTAGATTTTGAACTCATTGTATTACAGCTTAACAGGGTTTATGCCATTAGAAATCCAGTGTTATTAAGATTATTTTTTAGAGTTCGTCTCTTGGAACGTAAATTTGATTATATTAAATATCAGCATATTCCAAAACATTTAAATACATTAGCAGATGCAGCTTCTTCTCGTATGATAAATAGACATTTGAAATAATAAAAACAGTAAATTTAATAACATTCCATAACATGTTACACAAGATAGCCGGTAATAGTGATATATCATAGCATAGAAGTGTGTCAAATATACATCGTCTTCGATCATAGGTTGAAAAACACCTTATGATCGGCAAAAATGATAGCACAAAAAGACATAAAATGTCATATGAGTCTACAAAAGGGATCATCCTATCCCTGTTGATGATCACGATAAGAAACCACTGCTTGGGCCACCCTACAAAGGAACCTCCTAAAAGGTCGTGGGACCCCAATCACATATCATTGTAACCTAAGTGGAATATCATCTATGCCAATCTTTGGAATATCTGTTGTCAAACGCTCTAGATAATTCTCCAAATCGGTCAGGATCTCTGTAGATTGGTCCTGTGCAGCTGGTACTGCTGCAGCTAGGTGTCTCCTCTCATAAGGCTGGAGAGTGGCTGGTCATCATGGACCCACATCTGCATTTAAAACTTTTTATTGTCAGTTTTGGACGATTTAAAAAACAAAAAAAATCAGTTAAAACTTAGAAAGTGTTGAAAATGATTTTACCTAAATCATCCCACTGCTCTCCTAGTGGAAGAATCATGCCTAGGTCACCGCGATAATCCATCCCAGCATATGGAAAATCCTAAATCAAAAAAAGTTGGTTCCTCAACCAACGAAAATACTTAGGCAGAAATCGAACAACCTCTGAACCCTCCTCAGGATGACGGGCCATCACTACAACCCAACGCATTATCCTAAGCTCTCGAGGAAGACCAGCCTCAACAAAAAGTTGTTTTGGGACAAGCATAGGGACCCTCTCTAGACCAAAGCTCACAATGAGGAAACCGTATCCAAAGTTTTTTAGTTGTCCGTTCTTTGCTCTAGTTAGTTGGCCTTTTACATTCGCCAACACAGCCTCACACCAGTTGAAGATGGTACCTCGATAACAGTCTACAGCCATTTGCATCTGAGATCCAGTAGCTACATGCAATGTTGCACTCCCACATAGTCTGGTGACAGTGAACGCGATAACCTTAAGTTCAGGACGATCGATAGTTTTAATATCGATTCGTTTGTCCTTTGTTTGATCATTGCAAAACTCTAATCAAAGACTAGTGAGAGACTGGCCACCTGGCCTAATCCCGATAAGAGATAATCGTTCACCTCTCTTGGGCAAACCAATCAAAAAATATATGTCCTCTAGCTCAATTTCGAGCTGGTGGCCACCAATCATGAAACACTGGTCCTGTATGTTCCACCTGTCTACCAGCCATTGCAAGAAGTCTACTTGGACCCTCATGCTTGGTATGGCCCAGAACGTGAACAGTCTACATGCTCTCAATGCATCCAATGTGGGTAGATGATTTATTGCGGCAAAATCCACATCCTCATGCTCGCATTCCTGCCAAATAAGCATTTTGTATGTCCTACAATGCAAAAAAGATGTATTAGAACAATTTAGTTCAAAATTTTTGGGCGGAAATGAAGAAATTTTAAATTTTAAAATCCATTTCGTGGGGTCCACACCCGCTGGTTACAGATAGTGCGTAGGTCCACACTTGTCGTAAGCAATAGGTGCGGACCCACGACTTTTTTCTTTGTAGAAAAAAGTCGGGGTCCGCAGGGGCCACATGTTGCACCTGCGGACCCCCGCGAGCAACTTTCTAAATCAAATTCTCCTTTAAAAAATCAATTTTAAAGCCCAAAAAATGAAATGTAAACAGTTGAAATGCAAGATAAGGATGGTGTGGATTACCTGGAGTTGACGGTTTTCGATTCCAACAGACAGATTTTCCGCAATCTTCACAGGAAGTTTCTTACCCATAAGCTCTCACTTCTCACTCTGAATCAAATGGTAAAAATGAATTTACAAAATCCCTTTTTATAAGATTTTTTGAATAAATGAATTTTTAATTTATTCATTTTTCACTTTAAAAAGGTAATTTTTTGATACGTTTTTATTTATCTTAAATAGGGATGGGTAATGTTTTGAGTTTTTGTGTAGAATATTGGATTTTTCAGGGAAAATTGATCATTTTCGACAAAGAATACTTTTGTCACTTTTTCGGGCTCTTTCAAAAATTTACGAAAAAGCAAAACATGGGAGTCCTCTTTAAACTCTTTTCTGACTCGTAAAATATGAAAATATTACCGAGTTTTTTCCTTTTTAACTCGTTAAACAGAATTAAAAAGGCGGTCCACTTATAGCTCTTTTCTGACCGTATAAACATGAAAAAATCACCGAACTTTTGTTGTTTCAAGTTTGATATTGGTTATAAAACGACGTGTATTCGATCGCTTTTTTACTTTTTCGGATTGGGGCCACTAATTATGAAAAGTACTCCTTGATCGTAATGGTCAAACGGTTCTCTCAAGTATTATTTTATACTTTTTTGGACTTGGGGGACACAAATTTACAAAAAATGACACCCATGGAGTTTTCTTAAGTTTTTTTTTCTGACTCCCTAAAATTGAAAAACACCGAGTTTTTCCTATACTGGACTCGTTAAAATTTAACAATAAAGAACCTGTTCAATTTTAAACAGGAACGAACCACTCCTTCTTAAAGTTCGAATTTTAAACTAAGTTGGACTCATCCGAAGGATGAGCTTATAAACAAACAATTGTTATCCTCCTCAAGCTTGTCAAAAATAAAGAGGTACTTGCCAGAAATGGTGGGGGAAAAGAGAGAAAATGAACTTGTTTGTTACACTTTGTGTTTTAGAAAAGCAGTTAACCACTCTTTAACACGACACTTTTTATTCACCTGGGTTAGGAAATCCTTTGCCTAACAGTTAATCAAACCACATTGAAAGTCTTCAACCGGTTTCTGGCTATTAGTTTTGGGTCAATTGTCACCAAACCATCTGCAGTGTTGTTATGTGTTCAAGAGGTCAGTTCAAATAAACCATTCATCTGCAAAATATCTGTCATCCATTTTGACCATCCCTAAGTCAGTCCTTGCCAATATATTTCTTCAAAACTTGATCTATGATTTCGTGTTGTGGGCTTGCCTACGACAAATCACTTTCTATCGACTTCAGATCATTATCTAGAAATCGTCAGTACCTTGGAATATGCATGCCCTAATGGCAGGTTTCTCGCCTTTGACGATAGGTTGCATCATTGACCTTCGATCAAAGGATTCTATGACATGTTTGACATCAGCTCATTTATTCATATTTCATGGATTGTACTGAGTACTTTGAGAGCCATTGACATTACTGGTGGTTTCTCTCACACTTGTTAATAGTACACATTATTGACTGATAATCAAGTGGTTTCTACCATGTTCGACTTCGACACATTCATTCACATGGATAGAATCATACTAGTTCGAGACACAGAAATCAAGACCCTGGATCTAGTTTCTACCATCCAGGCTGCAAGGAATTTTGTTATTCATTATACAGTGGACTATTCATAAACAGATGGTTGCGCCCATATTGTGTCTACATATGTCTATTACTCGTGATGTATTACAAAATAATTCCTGTACCAGAACAATTTAGTGAGTTTTCTAGTTAGTTTTGATCTAAGTATGAGAATGCCTACCTCAGCGATGATATGTTCAAATATATATATTTTGCATTGAATGTTTTTACAGGTTCTAACTGAGGTGTCCACAAGATGATCCTTGAAATGATAAAGTACTTCACTCTTAATAGATGACAAACTCTATCTTCATCTATCACAGACTTCGCACTTTAGGGGGCAATCTGTTGCACAAAAAATTCACCTTGACATTCTGCAATTTGTGAGTCCATTACCACTCATACTTTCCTCCTTTGCAATTCTTAAGCCTCAGTTCCTCATATCAAGCCTTGAAAATAAGATAAATCCCTCAAAAGTCTATAAAACTCTGGTTCCGCACTTTCTCTTAGCATTACCTGCGGTCCCGCATCTAATGGTCATGTCTCCTATGCACCTGACCGCTTTGTCTCTGTGTTATGGGTGCATACCCCTTTAAAAGTTAAAAAGGCGCAAGTATATTCTTAAAAACTCACTTTGAGTCATTTCTAGAAGCTTCTGGAAGGAACCTTGAGGTGGCAAGTTTTCTCCCTTAAGGTTCATGCATCCCATACCTTAAGGAGCTAACCCCTTGATGTCAGGAGCTTATCCCTTTGAAGGAGGACTCTATCCCTTCATAGGTGGACCTGTAACCTCCTTCCTCTGCACTATAAAATGAAGCATTGGGCTGGTTACTTGGAAGGTTGAAAGCTGAATATTTTTGAGGTGAAATGCTACTGGAACTTAGTCTTCCTAATTGAGCTTTTATGAGGAGAGATTACATACCTCTTTGATCTCATTTGGAAGAGTGTAAGGCTTGTCAAAGTAAAGGAGATTCCTGTTTCGGGCCCTAGGAAGAGCTTGTTCAACATCAAGGTTGAAAAGGTTGTAAGGTTCTTCTACTTCAAAGTTAATACAAATAAGTTTGTTTTTCTCAATAAGCGTGTTTTATGGTTTATTTTATGGATTCCTTGATCACCATAATGAACATGATTTATGATATTAGCTATGAAGGTGTTATTTGATGTTTTCTTGTTTGTGATTGCAGGTTCTCAAAAGGAAACGTTTTCAGACGGTTGAAGGATCACTACTACAAACTAGCACTGGACTTAAGGTAGGGTCTAAACACCTCTATAGTTTTTATTAATGAATCACATATGTTTAGAGAAAGATAGACTTGTTTGTCTACTTGTTGCTAGATATCTTTTGATACTAGGGAGATCAGCCTTTTCTGCAAGATCGATTTTTCCGGCCAAAAGAGGGAAACATTGCATAGCCTAAGCCAATGTGGCCACTTCAGGAAATTTATTAATGTAAAAGAAAGAAAATTTACATAAGCTTCTCTCATTAACGGTAACCTTACAAATAACCCTCCATGCTCTTTAAATAGAGATCATGGACCAATCGTGTGTTAAGCCACAGATCAAGTGTCAGTAATAACGAGGAGAAAATGAACCGTCATATCACTTCATGTCTAGAACATATCCTGACTGCTGGATTGTAAGTTACAAAAAGTACATACTAAAGAAACACACTTTACCTAACCATAAACTAGACCAGGGTATACTTGACTATTTCCTATGTGTCAGAATATCCTAACAATTATGTATCCTTGCCCATTTGTTATGATCGCATGTTTGAAGGTGGGCCTTCCAACACCAAAGGTATGGATTTCATTATGAAGTTGGGTTTTTTTGCTTACTTATCATGGACACAACTGGGCATGGCTTGGTGGGGGAATTTGGCGAAAAGAATGGGCTTGGTTTGTATTCTTGTCCCTTTGTCCAACTTGGTGGTTAACCTTGTATCATAGTCCCGTGGGATCTCCTTTATTGACTACTAGCTTTAGGTGTGCCATAACATGGGAAATCCCAATTTTGGTTGAGTGGTCTCGCTTCCCAACACCACATACATCACTCCCCTCCACTCATTATAGTCCATTTTCATATACTTCCCATATGGGTCCAAATTTGTCCATTGGGTTCACAAGGAGTTAGCCTCCCTATCCCTTTGTCCACACTTTGGGTCAAGCCTGAAATGCTGCCCTAGGGGTTGATGCAGCTAAAAATAAAATAAAAAGCATAATTTGGCCACTCTCAAGAGGAAATGTACCATAAAATGCAAAATATGGTGACGACATACAAATTTAGCACGTGGGCAAAATCTAACATGAACTCTACCCCCTATCATCATGGCCATCACCTTGGTTCCTAGGGCCCCTATATTGGCCCACTACATCACTAAAGAACCCCTAATTGTCCCAATCCCTAGTGGGCAATGTATTTCCCAATCTTAAAGGGGTTACTCACTACTATATCATTTGCATCATGCTCTCATCCCCTCGAGACCTGTGCAATTACACAATAAAAATTAATAAAAGACAAAAGGCATATGAACAAGGGTGGAAAAACAAAGGCCGAGGTAACTCATGCACTATCATTTCTCCCTCCTACATCTATACACCCAGGTGTGGGCTTCCCTCATCATAGTTACCCTTGTACCATGGCATGTGGCTTGGAGCCCTCCCCTCATACCCCACTCTATTCCATCATCATATCACATGACACTAGCCATATGATGGATGTACCATGGACATGTCACTCCCTTAGAGGTTGAAACCACCCAATAGGGTCCTTAATTAACCTCCTTAAACTTAGAGACACCTATACACTCTAAAGTCCAATATGGAAGGGCATGCCACTATGAAGTTACCACTTGGTTCCATGATTTGTAAGCTCATTTGCTCAATTACACCAATGGTTTTTTGTACTAGAAAGTGAGGATACGCATTGGATCTTATACAGGATTGCAGGTGGGTTTTCATCTTGGGGCTTGGTCTCCCTATATGGGGTCTAAGCCCTCCAGAGTGTCATATTGGCATTTGTAGGGTGTGCGTTGAGGGCCATGGGTCTCCACTATAGTAGAGAGAAGATTACCATGCCATAGGATTCTTCAATGCCATTCATTGCTCGCTCGTTTCTCACTTATTTGATGATGATGATGCACCTGGACCACCTTTCTTAGTCAACTACATGCTTGCACCACACACTTGAAAGTTGATCCAAGGCCTAGATGGGGTTGTGTCTCACCATGGGAGGAAAAGGGAGGGTTTGCATCATTGTTCCATCCCTTGTAGACGAGATACATGCTTGTTTGATTCAATTGGAGACCCGTGAGGATGCTTTTATGCCCCCATAGCCACTTTGGGGCACCACAGGTCATTTGCTTGGAGATTAAGGGGCCACCCCCTTCATCACTATTATTGGAGCCCTTCTTCTCATTTTGGTACATGAGGGACTTCATTTGGCCTTCCAAGGGCCCTCCTAGCTACTTATCTATCATTTCAACCCTCTTGAGAGACTAATTATTCTTCTGGTGGACCTATTTGGTGGGCTTGTCACTGAAGTATTGTTATTTTCACATTATTTTATTGTTCGGATCATTTCAGCTCTCATCATCACTTGGATTTGGGATATCTCTCAAAAGAATTTGGACCTGTAATTGTGGAATAATTTTAGATGAATAAATGCATTTTCATGTGTCGAAATATTTCGTTGTCTCTCTTGGAGCTTCTTATTGGCAAGATTGTGGACGGATATACTCTTCTTTGTCTTGTAAGTGCAATATAATGCTATATTTCTATTTTAATGGATGTCAAATGCATGGAATTATTTTCATTAGGGGAAATAATGTTCCCTAATTAATGTGAATTGACATAATCATTGAAACTATTGGATATTTTTGCATGTGTTACTCATTAGATAAAGAACGAAAGAATGTTCCTAGGGGATAATTTGCATTTTCATCCTTGAAACTGCATAATAATTGACATCAACGTGTGAAAGTCTAAAGTTGTCGTGTAGCTGCATCCATAGATAGTGAAGTTGCTTCTTTAGGCCTCCTTGAATAGTGAACTTCCCAAATCTTGATCATTTTGACTCCAATATTCCCAATAGCTAGGCATTGGTCATAGATCATTGGTGATCACATTAAATCAACAAAATATCATTATTTCACCTCTTTTCTTCATCCCTCTAAGGATAAGGAGATTTTCTTAGGCTTGGTGCAAAATTTTAGGGAGGAGAAATTTTGGGATTTTGTCCAAACAAATTTCTTCATTTATGTCTCCTCTATGCATACTCCAATTTTGAATGAATTTTGATGGTGTAATTTCAAATAAATTGATGCCCTGGCTATACCACCAAGTGGGAACCCTTGAAGTTGCTTTGACTTGGGTATTTCTTGAAGGTTTATAAGTTATATCTTATCATTCAAAACCTTTTCTCTTAGCTATCTTGACCCTAATGAGCCTTTATCTCAACATATCACTCAACCCTAGGTCTTGCACAATATTTCTCTCAAGGGGTTTTTCGTGAAAGGTCATATTAGATTCCTCCCACATCTCATTCTTTGATTGAATCTTTGCATTGAATGAGCCATCCTTGCCTCACTTTGAATCCTAATATAGGCATATTAACCACAAGTGAGGAATATTAGAAATCCTAACTTTAGGAATTCTCATCATCCTTGAATATCGTTAGCCCTAGATCTAGATCTCCTCATAGGATTTTTCTTGAAGAGACAATAGCCTCTTCTTGAAGCATTAAGCCATTATTTGAGCCTATCCTTTGAATGGGCCTTGAAAATCACTTCATACCTTGCCATTGATCCTATCATTCAAGTGATTTCCCTTAGATTGAGACTCCTCACATCGGTGAAAGTCCGTAAAGAGCAAGGGACACTGACTGAGGTGACAATGCGTCATTGTCCCATTGTTTTCATTTGGTCTAGTAGTTTTCCCTTAGGTACCCCTTCAAGGACCCTTGCTAGGTTGTGTGACAATAGGATGCATAAAAAAGAACTTATAAAAATGAAAAGAAAAATGTGTTTTAAGTGTTTTAATATTCATTTTTTAAAACATGGGTTAGGAACGTCTTGACATTCACTGGATGGGGGTTCATCATTGCCCAAATGTCCAAAGGATGTCCCCATCCACCAAGTAAGTCCCAAGTACACAAAAATGGCACCCACTATGTTTGTGAATGTTGGGGATGTGAGGACTCATACTCAGATCTCCCTTTCGCAAAAAAAATGGAAAACGTACCCCTTAGCTTGAGGCATGCATGCTAGCCAAACACTATTTGTAAACCAACTACAGAAGTTGTCAAAGTTGCCAAGTAATATACACTGACATCAAGCAATTATAATTGGATTTATGAAATTTGGATATCATCCCCAGAGGCAAATTACAAAGTGGTGTTAAAAGGGAAAAGCGCATGATTTATATGAGCTTTGCAAATGTCAAATAGCTTTTACAAAACATTTGTGAAAGCAACTTGGTTATGTTTTACAACGAAAATCCTAATTGTAGAGTTGGGTTTTGAATTGGTTGTTCTACAATTCTAACCTCTTTCATAACTGTGTAATCAATTACTAACGACACTGCTAGGAAATCGAGAAACATTATTACATTACATAATATACATCCCCATTTCCTCCCTCGAGAGGATGTTATCCCATATTTCTCTTTTAGATGGGAATGATATTTCTCAGAACTAGCTAAAAAGAGCCATTTATCATGTGAAGGTAATGTCCTTATCCAACATACCAAATTTGTTGAATTGTTAGCTCACTTCTTGTTCAAGTTTGATTATCCAAAAGTAGTATTTTTCATGGATGCCTCATTGGACTAGAAAATCAAATCAAGAATCATTAACTCCAACACACTGCTTAATGGTATAAGGACTATAATGCAAAGCCTTATAAACTCCAAAAGTTTGCTTAATGGTACAAGAGCTATAATACAAAGCCTTATAAACTCCAACAATCTTGTCCAATGGTACATGACCATAATGCAAATCCTTATAAACTCCAATGGAATACTTAATGGTGCAAGGACCATAATCTAAAGGCTTAAGTTTATGGTGATACCACTAATTAAATATGTGTCCAAGTAGAGCCTGACTTTATCGCCAAATTTAAAGTGAAGTGGAACTTGATGCTTATCCTAAAGAACTTTCTATTTGACATGTATGTACAAGAATAGTTTTTTACTTTGGAATGTAACAATGTCATTGCAAGTGAATAAAAAAACACACAAACTTTACTTGGTTTATTTTTCTCAAATATCAAAACACTCTAAGAAATTGTAAGAGTCTACACATGTGGTGTAGGTATTGAAAACCATGCAAAATTCAGAGGAAAAGTACCTAAAGATGCATAGGATTTTTGTCCTACCTGTGCTAGATTACATGAAGATACACATCCACTATAGTTTAGATGTGAGATGAACCTGAAAAAGCATGCACAAGAGTCCAATTGATAGCTTTTTTTTGACACTTCAAAAAAAGTATGGAAAAAAAATACGTTGACAAACCAATGCTTCAGTGCCTGAAACAATGCACAAAGTTTTATCATATGTCCCATAATTTAACTTAGATTAAAAATTCCTTAATTGTAGCCAACCTCATCTCCTCCTTTCTTATAGCACCAAAGCAAATTGCAAAGCATCTTTGTAACAATCCAAGAAGAACAAGTGATGTCATTGTACATAAGCCAACCTTATGTTGCTAAAAGCCTTTTTGGTTATTGAATTCAAATAGAATTACTAATAGTTTGCAGTAAGTTCATTCCGAGGACAAGAAATATGAGAAAAATGACTAATCAACTTTCTAAAGAAGTTTTCTCCTATCAAGTATTGAATAGAGAAGGACTATACAATAGAAGAGAACCTGAAGGTTTGTATTCAATTAAAATTATAATGTCTTCTTACATTTATATAAGTGGAAAGAGAAATACCTTATGTAACCTCTTTCCATTTACCTATTATCAATTATAAATCACGTCATTGTACTATATTTACAATAATGTAAATTCTAATTACTAAAGAATGATCGTTACTATTCTGGACAATGACAAACATATCTGCAATTTACTCGTGTCATAGAACATTGAAGTTCAACCTCTTCATCTTCTATAATCAATTTGAGGAAATGAAAATGTATTTGTATTCTTTTTAGGTCTAGGTTGCTAGCTATTGCTAGAAGAAACACACAACCAAGACCTTTCAATTTAGGTACGTTGTTATAGGTCTCAAACAAAATTTGTAATTTAATATTCCTACTCAAACAAGGTTGTTAATAATAATATATTGGCACTTGATGTGGTCATTGGCATTTTCAGACCAGGCAGTAACTCCTCAAAAAACAATTCGTTGATATTCATTTAGGTTGGTCTTTATTATATATAATAGGGAGAGATTGTTTATTTCATCTCCCAATGACTATTCATATTCTCTATTATTTATTTATATCAATTTTAGTTATTCACCCAATCCTGATTAGGTGTCAACATTCCCCCCCTTAATCTGAAGGGATGTTGGTGAGTCCAAGCATCATTCTGAATCTTTCAAGTGTTTCTCTTCCACATGCTTTGGTGAAGATGTCTGCAATTTTCTCGTTAGTGGAACAAAGGCGAAGATGGATTGTTTTGGTCTCAACATGATGTCGAATCAGATGATATTTAGTATTGATGTGCTTCGTTCGGTCATGGAACTTTGGGTTCTTGGCCAACTTTATTGCTGAGGTATTGTCAATCATGAGTGGAGTCGATTGTACTTGTTTTACCTGCAAATCTTCAATAATTTTCCTGAGCCACACAATTTCTTTTGTTGCCTCAGCTACTGCCACATATTCTGCTTTTGTTGTGGAATCTATTGGAACTGATTGTTTGTGTGATCTCCAAGAGACAGCTCCTGATCCAAGACTCATAGCATAACCTAAAGTAGATACCCAAGTTTCTTTGTCTCCATCGAAGTCTGAATAAGAGTATCCAATCAATTTGAAGTCGTCCACCTGTGTATACTTGATTCCAAAGTCTTGAGTTCCCTTTAAGTACCTTAGAACTCTTTTTGCAGCAAACCAATGTCCCTCACAAGGCTTTTGCACAAACCTGGAGAATATTCCAACAACAAATTAAATGTCTGGTCTAGTAGTAGTTAGGTAGTTGAGACTTCCTACAAGTTGTCTATACTTTGTTGCATCCTCAAATTCTTTTCCTTCAATGGATGTGAGCTTTAGGTTTTGTTCCATTGGAGTAGTAAGAGGATTGCATTCTGTCATGCCAAACCTGTTCAACGGATCTCCAATGTACTTCTTTTGAGAAAGAAATATGGACTTCGGATGTTGAGTTACTTCAATACCAAGATAGTAATGAACATAGCCCAAATCGGTCATTTCAAAACCTTTCCCCAATTCCTTCTTTATGGATGTAATGTAGCTTTCATTGTTCCCTGTCATCAAAAGATCATCTACATATACCACAAGATATACAACTGTTTTGCCAACTTTCTTGA
>APFE030967613.1:0-15805 GCA_000404065.3 Pinus taeda | reverse complement strand
GCAGCTTGAGAAGCCTTTCTTCTTCTATTCCCCTCATGACAAGTGAGTGGTCAGATGCTTTTCTCACCTCAAGCTTGCCATCAAACAGATGAATGGAGTGACCTTGCTAGCGGATGTGGACCAAGGACAGGAAGTTTCTCTTCAACTATGGGAGATATAGAACATGATGCAGAAGAAAGTCTGGAAGACCAGGCAATTTAAGTCTGATTGTGCCAAGCCCTAATGGCTTGATTTTTGATTGGTCTGCAAAGTATACTACTCCATCAACATTGTCAATAAATTCTTCGAAAAAATATTTTCTATGAGTCATGTGGCAGGTTGCTCCTGAATCAAGCAACCGATCATTTTTCCAAGAAGCAAGTGAAGCATTAAATAAATCTTCATTTACTCCGATATTACATTGTGCCACAACATAATGAGCAGATTCAGGTGCTTTACCTTTGTCTGTATCATTAGTTTTACCTTTGAGTTGATTCCTCTGTTTCTCAATTTTGTCCCAAGGTAACTTGCATGTAGAGGCATCATGTTATCCATTTCTTTTGCAGCGTATGCAGTGCAAATCTTACTTTTCTCCTTGAGAGTGTCCGCCCCCTGCCTCTGAAATATCTTCCTCTTCCTCTTCGACCACCTCTTCCTCTGGAAGAATCTTGAGCAGGATTCTTTTCTTTATGAGCAAGGCACACAGCCTCTTCAGAAGATTCAGGGGTTGTCTTCTTTCCAAAAGTTTTCTCTCTTTCAACAAATTTTTTCACAAGAGAGTCAAAGGTAACTTGCATGTAGAGGCATCATGTGATCAGTTTCTTTTGCAACGTATGAAGTGCAAGTCTGACTTTTCTCCTTGAGAGTGTCTGCCCCCCCACCTCTAAAATATCTTCCTCTTCCTCTTCAACGACCTCTTCCTCTGGAAGAATCTTGAGCAGGATTCTTTTCTTTATGAGCAAGGCACACAGCCTCTTCAAAAGATTAAGGGGTTGTATTCTTTCCAAAAGTTTTCTCTCTTTCAACAAATTCTTTCACAAGGGAGTCAAAGGTAATATCTTTGAGATTTCCATTTTCTTGCAATGACTCAAGATAATTGGAGTAAGTAGGATAAAGTGCCTTGAGAAAAGCGATAAGAGGAATATCCAATTCAACCTTAGTGGCTTTGATATCACGCATTATAGATTTTACTTCGGATGCAAAAGCAAGAGGATCATTCTTTTGCAATTCAAGAGTGAAGAGTTTAATCATGAGTTGAACAACTTCGAGTGCAGAATGTGAGTCATAGAGTTCTTTCAGCTTTTGTAAGGCTTCGAAAGCAGTGGAAAATGGCGAAATATGGCAACTCACCTCTTCACTTATAGATACTGCAATTAATGCATAGGCTTTTATGTTCTTATTTTCCCAAATGGCGACCTCTTTGTCTGAGGTAGGTTGTTCTATCTCTTTGTCTCCGTCTCCAATACACGCTCCTTTCCACAACTCATTGAAAATGAGGGTGTGTTTTATCATCCGGGACCACTCAGGATAGTTCTCCTTGCCAATGAGAACTATTCCCACAATAGATATGACTGAATGCATACTGTAAAAAAAAATTGTTGCTAAAAAAAAATGATTCTTATAGAGGTATTAGAGCGGATATCAAAGTGCATTTGAATACCCACTGCGTTTCATTATAATACTTTATTTCAATATAGTATTGTCATACCATGTCATGAAAACGTTGTCATAAAAACCATGTCAAAGAACTGGTGGTATGTGTAATATTGCACCACAGTTATATTAAAAAATCATTCGTAGCATGGTAATATTCTAGACCAATCATTAAAAAAAGTCCAGTGTATTTGAGTCTACCAAATGAATCCCTTCAAAAAATTCCACTGCTTCACGTGAGTGCACAAAGTTCAGAGTGGTGCACCATTTCAACATTTCAGGCCATATGAGTTCATCTCCACAGTGGTTATGAGACCAACAACGCTGTACTATCCTCTATCCACATCCGTTTTTAATACATTGGTGTATTTTTGGAATGAGACAGTGTAGCGTAGTATTCCAACAGTGTAGTAGTATTGGAGCAGAGAATAATGGAACGCATATATATATACCAGAACAAAAAGCAGTTTTTACATATATATACCAAAACAGAAAGTAGTATTCTGGGACAATAGGTGTGATGTCGCTGGAGGATGGCAGTATATGGACGAGCACAGTTAGCAGAACTATGTGCCCGAAGCAGAATATCAATGGAATACGTATACAATGGAACGCATATACCATATCAATGGAATGTGTATACAATGGAACGCATATACCATATCAATGGAATGCATATATTGTATATTAATGGAGCAGAACTAATGGAGTAGAACTATATATCAATGGAACGCGTGTATCAATGGAATGCTGGTCATCAGCGTTTGCATGGAGACTGAGATAGTGAGACGGAACTATATGGTGTATTCAACAACGTAAGAAACCTAGAACCTGGAGAACTTAGGTTTCAGTGTTTGGTAAGCTTTCACCAAAAGTGACTATTCGAGGGGACAAAGAATGAATACGGTTACCCAAGCCTAACCATGTTTTGGTGAATGTTATGTAAAAACAAACTCATCAGAGCAGAGAATAATACCATGTCAGAGAATAATGGTAAATCTCAGACGGAGCAGCCTAGCAATGGAGCGTTGTTATACCAGCATGAAGAGAGCAGCAAAAGCTCAAGCGTTACTGAGATTATCAGGCAGAGGGAAGACCCTAATTACCAAGCAGAAGGGAGTTACAATGGCAGTTAGAGGCCAAAAATGGCACTGCCTCTGATACCATGTTAGACCAGGCAGTAACTCCTCAAAAAACAATTCGTTGATATTCATTTAGGTTGGTCTTTATTATATACAATAGGGAGAGACTGTTCATTTCATCTCCTGGTGACTATTCATATCAATTTCAGTTAGTCACCCAATCTTGATAATTAGGTGTCAACAAGCATCAATGTTCTTCATATTTGAGATCTTCCCATTCTCCATGCAATTTGCTTCTAATGAAACATCTACTATTTACCTTGTAAATCTGATCACAAATAGAAAGGAGACGCATCAGGTAATTGAGTTGTTCTAATTTCTAATTACAAATGGTCACCTAGTCTACTTCGTGAAATATGGCAAAGAATCTAAAAATTGTGCAACTTAATTTTTGGATTGTGAGAAGAGATAGACTCTGAACACAAGAATATCGAAAGTTCTTACTTCCAAAAACCTTCCATGTTCAAATGCTCAAAGAAAGTTGTAGTAGAGGATAGCACAATTGGACCTCTTACTTGAGATAGGAATAGGACAAGGATATTTACATTGGCCCCTAAGGTTGAGGTATTCCCACAAAGGGGATTGATGATACATTATTCTATGAACAATCACCTAGTTGTGACTAGATGGCTCATTAAGAAGAAAAAAACTCAATGATGGTTGC
Source organism: Pinus taeda (assembly GCA_000404065.3). NCBI lineage: Eukaryota > Viridiplantae > Streptophyta > Pinopsida > Pinales > Pinaceae > Pinus > Pinus taeda. Next base: position 12,367 of record APFE030967613.1, on the reverse strand, counting down.
AAGCTCATTGTGCACTATAAGTTGTTCTACAATACATGACAACTTGCTTGGGGAAGATCAACTATGAAATTGAAAATGAAATGCAAAGAAGGTTGTACATAAATATTGTGATTATACTCTATTAACCTTTGGAAAAAAAACATAAATAGAAAGGAACATAAAACTAAATGATAAAAATTTGATAAAATGTTCTTTAAATTTTTTAAATAGTATTTTCTTGAAAAGATGTGCTAATAAATAAAATATTCATGAGAAGATTCAAAATTGGAGGATGCCTTAACATTCTTAATGAAATGTTGATCCTTTGTGTGGCTTATTGCCTTGTCTATCATCTTCATTTTCCATACGTAGTACTTGTTGTCAATGTAGCCTCAAATGTTTGTCAATTGTTGAAATGTGAGTGAGATTCAAACTTCAATTCTTATATGTTGTCCCTAATATTATGTGTTCAAATCAATGAAGAAACAACAAACTTTTAAATGGCATACCTAAGGACTTTAACAAGAAATTATAATTATGTTAAAACTTAATGGGTAGAAGTCAAATGTAGCTTTGTGAAAGTGTCATTCCCACACTCTACTAACAAATCATTAAGGGCTTGTCTCTCTTCAAGGTCGTGTTGCTCCCTTGCATGGTGTTGGCAATATGTAAAGGGGCACTTTCTCTTCATCTAGGCTCACACAATCACCCACTCACATACAAATAATGTACAGTCATGGTAATGTAGTGTCTTGAACCAATATTTACCATTTCCATGTAGCATCATACAACAAATGACACCTTTGAAATTCAAATTGGTACAAAGAAGAAAGTAATGACATAAGCATCCTTATGTATCATATAATGTTTAAAGGTCTAAGTATTTGAAAACTTTGTATAACATGACTTAAAGTGAAATTTAAAAAAGGATTATAATGTTTCTAAAAGGAATAAGGAAAGAAAGCAAGCAAGATAATCATGAAGACCAAAACTATGAAGTTGGTTACTCAATCTATGCCTAAGATACTTCACTATGTCTTTGGAAGTTTTCTTTATTAAGGGTAAATGAGCTACAATTGGTTGAGATGTTAAACAATCTTTACAATGGGGAAACTGAGTGCCCAAATGTGATAGTGGGAGAATTCCACTAGAATTTATTTTGGGCCCACTCCCATAGACCTTGAATAAGCACAAGTGTAGAGTCATTACCAAGTTACATTAGACTTCAATTTTCATATTCAAGATGTCCTAATTAGTAAACAATATACTCGAATCAAAATGCTCACTCTAACATAGGAAAATCACAGTAAATGGACCATCAACTTGGTAAATGAAATGTTGGGAAAATAGAGTGCAAGATGACTAGAAAGAAGAGGTGGAAAAAAATTGAACAATTGAAAGAATTTTAACCAATGCTCCACCGGGATACATTTCCAAGCCGTGGGGCACATCTCCCACATTTCCTACACTTTGAATATGAGGGGGCACTTGGGGAAACACTTCCCCATGTTCCCTTTTGGGGGAAACTCAAGAAAATGAATGGGAAAACAATTCTCCAATGTGGTGGACATATTTCCCAAAAAGGGGGGCATTTGGGCACCCTCCCCTAGCAAGGGGATGATTGGGTGCACCCCCACAAGGCCACCCCACAATTTTTTATCCAGCAACCCTTTAATATAAAACAAAGACTTTTACTTAAATTTTTAGCATTACCACTAATTGTTTTAAGATGTTTCAAAATGGTTCCAACCTCATCCTACCTCATATGTTACAAAGTATAATGTCATATCCCATTTAGAATTTAGCAGACTTAATAGATTTCAAGATTGGAAAGATTATAACATTTCCTCTTGACTAGGAAATGATGAATTTGCATGGGATGAATTGCTATTGTTGGGATTTTACCATTATTATTTTTTTTTATACAATTTTAGAGAGGACCCCTATGCTAGGGAACCCCATGACCCCCCTGCATTTCCCTAAAATGTGGGGGTTATGCCACACATCCCTCTTGTGCATCTCCCTACTCCTAGACTCTCTCATCTCGGAAGCTTGGTGGAACAAAAATTTTATTTGTTAACTTTCAAGGTCACTCTGTAAATGTTTACACCATCCTTGGGGTCCTTCATGAGAATTCAGGTACATGATGTAATTTCAACCCTTGGATGGTCGAAAATGGATTAGAAATTAGAGATAACATTTGATGGATTTGCGATGTTGAGATAACTTGCTTAATAGATGCTTGACCTCTACCAACACCACGCAAGGGAGGAAAATGGCACTAAAACTTATCCCTTTGATTTTGTATCTTTTCTCCTTGAATTGCCAAGAAGTTTGTGTTGTTTAAGAGTGGAACATTGTACTCTTTCTGTTGTTGCTTTGTACCTAGTTTCATAATAGCCATACTACTAGAAATTCACAAAACTAAGATCCAAGAAAACTTGTAGGTTATAGCTGAAATTTATTTTTCCCATTAAATTTTGAATTATGAAAAATTTCCACATTATCATGTTGGTATCCAAGCAAGTTGAGAAAGATAAAGAAGCCATCCAACAAATCATGGAAAATAGTTGGGGAAACTTAATGATTGCAAATTAAAAAAACAAAGGCATTGAGGGTGTAGAACTTACTAAAATAGAAGAATGAAACAAAAAAACCTAAGACCACAGTTTTGGGAAAGTTTGAATATGTTTATGGAAAAATTATTATTTTATGTTATCAAATTTTTAACATATGCTACAAGATGATACCATCCAAAATAGTGAACTTCTCTATCATCTTTAGAAAGAAAATAAGTCCAACTAGAGGGAACTCAAATTCGGTATAAGACAAGAATATATATTTGATAAAGAAACAATGATGTTATTAAAATGGCCAATATATCATATACAAAAATGTAAAATTCATTCCTAAATCACAATGGGGGACGTGGGAATGAGTGAGCTACTGCCACCCGAACTTGGTAATATAATTTTTTAATGAAAAATAAGTACTTTTTTATATCAAAGTAAGAAAGATGGTATAACACTTGATGTGAGTAAGTTGTATGCATATAAATGCCCTAAAAAAGTAGGCAATTTGAAACAAATCAATACACCATGCTATATGTTATTACCCAATAGAATCCAAAACTTCAAATTCAAGCTATTAGGAAGAAGCAACTCACAAGTTACAAAATATGAAAACAAACATTGTGATTGCAACTAATAATGTAGTGAAGTTGTTTTCATTACCAATGTGTAAATGTTTGTCAAAATTTCTAATTGATTTGAAGTGCCAAAATATAACGAAATTTAACCTTTTTCAAGAGCCTACCAACGAAATATTACTAAACTACTAATAATGGTGAATTGTTAAATTCCTATCTCCACCCAACCCTTTTTATACATATAGAAAATCATACAGTAAACTTTCAAGGGATGCAGTTGTATCTATTAAAAATATTCAAAGTTGATGTGAAAGGCAAAAAGCATGCGCACCACATTTTTACTATACCTTCATGTCAAGCCTTGGTTCAAAGACATTAATATGGAATGCACCTATGAAATCTAGACGACAGTTGGGAAGTGCAGTCCATGTCTTTTCACTTACGTTGTAAGTAGCAATCTCTAGTGCTCCCACACTTTGATCAAATATAAAGCACACACATTCCTTAAGTAGCCATCTCCAGTGCTCCCACACCTTGATCAAATATAAAGCACATGCATTCCCTAACTCCTCTGTAAATCATAGTTGGGTAGGGGAGCTTCATATGCAATCTATTAACACCCTCACATAAGGATGGAGGCATTCTAACAATATCCTTCCATCTTCAACTGTGATGATGAGGAAGAGTTCACATTCACCTTCTCAAGCTCGCATATAATGACTTCCTACAACTTCTGCTTTTGGACTATGCTACCCACAACTAGAAGATGCATTTCACTGACAACCAAGGTGGGCCCACTGTGAAAGTCATTAACAATCCTTGGTAAACATTTAGAAATGGAGGTCCCAATTGTCATGTTGAAACCCATGATTTTCCAAATCCAACGATACCCTAAGTAGCACATACAGTAGAAGAAACTAGTGTCAAAAAGCATCTACTAGCAAGAAATAGAGAAAAGATTTTATGACCGATATGGTGCAATCCTCCATGATTTCTTGGTTGAATCATAGATTTTGACTACCGCCTCCTTGTCATTGTCAAAGCCCATCGCGACCATATTGTATGTCTTTAGATGGTCCCCCTCCCTTGCCACAATGCCTCTTACTCTAATTGCTCTTATGGATGTCATGGGAGGGAGTTCTATGAATGTTCTTGTGAGAGAATTACAGACAAGAAAACATGTTCGATCAATTGCGACTAAGACAAGCCTACCGCGGAGCCACCCCAACAACTTGATGATCATCATGGTATGCATTTTCTTGGAGGAAGGAAAAGGAGATGGCAAAGATTTTCTTCCACACTCTTGTGTAGAAGCAGTATGCAATGCAATTTGGCTTTTCAAATTTGTCACTGTGCACAAGTAACCATGGCATCCAGTTGGGAGGGGCCTCTGCCCATCGAGTTGTGATGAACTTGGTAAACACAGGCTTTCCATTGTTGGGAGACAGTGCAAAATCGACATAGGCTTTCCACTGGCAGCCATGTCAATATTTCCTCTTTGGGATACTCGACCAACTCACAACCACCAAGCACTGTTTTGATTCCATATCTAGTATTTTGTATCAAACCCAAAGTGAAACTCAATAATTGTGTTTAATTTTTGAACCCCAATGGACAATTTATAATTATGTATATAAGCCTTCATTTCTACCTTAATTTAAAATTACTTAATTTAAATAAACATCAATATAAATATTAATTTTTAAATATATTCCAAAAATGTTGAATTTTTTAGCATTTCAAACTAATATATATATTTTATTCCTCTAAAAACTAACAAAAAATTGCATGTGTTATTAATTTCAAATTATTATTTATTTAAAAAAATGGATTATTAGTGTATATAAGTTAAATTAGATCATTTATTTTTATAAATATGTTAAGGCACTTCATCCTGTAAATGTCACCAGTTCGAAATGCCATGGGGAAAAAACCAGTCAAGCTAAGGGTTGGTGTGGCCCAAGCCGAGTGTGATCCCGGGGTGATTTTGACGGCTTAGATGCCCCTAGGTCACAACTAATCAAGCCATAGATTAGGCATGCTAGTGATCTCAGGACTCACATAACCTAACAAACAAACAAAAATGTTCATTCCTACATTTAGACACTCAGTGATCATCTCTATACTACAAAGGTAACACAAAAAGGAGACAACCGCATTAAAATCAAAATGACTAAGGAAATGTTGTTCAACTAAAGAGTATTATATTTTATCTACACTGGCCCATATTTCAGAGATATCATATTTTACATATCCCTTATAGTTAAGCAACTTAGTATGGCATAAATATTAAAGGGTAAATTCCCAAACATTGCATGGGAAGTTTTCTAAAATTTGAAAATACAATATATCCCTGAAATCATATATTTTTCAAGTGAAAGCGAAAAATGTGCTTTTGTCAATACTTGGCAAACATGTTTTTGTCAAAACTCAATTGTTATTCAACTGAAAATAAAAAGCATGTTCTTGTTAAATGGTTGAAATATTATAGTGGAATTTTCATCTAACTAAAAAAATATTTAAAAACAACTTGGAAATTATTTTAACAAAATATCCTATTTGATTAGATCACTATACCTTAATAGAGAACAATTAATATCCCGAATGCGGGTGATTAATAGCATTGGTACAGCGTAGCTCATCCGCGCTGGCAAGTGGCGTGGCCACATGGCCACCCACGCTGCAACCAAGATGCTCACCGCCATAATTAATGGCGTTTTAATGTTGTCTGAAAGCGGAAAAAATTTAATGCTAGTAGAAGGCCGAGGATACCTCACTCTGATCCATAAGATGGAGAATTCAGATAGCCTTCCCCCCATTTTTCCTCCTCTGGCCTATAACTGCCTCTCCGCTACCGCAAAGCCGAGCTCTTGAACGACTACGGGGAGAAGGTGCCAGATCCTCTATTGCATTGAAATGGTCGAAGGTGCCCACTTCTCGCACAACCTGTTTTGTTGTCTCAGAGTTGCTGCTTCGGCCCTAAATTCTGCTTCTGGTAATCAAATTCCCCACTCTCCTACCTCCACGAGCCATTCCATCCCTCCTCCTACTCCTCCAAGCACCCATCGAACCAATACTTACCAGGCAAATATGCCTCTTTTGTGGCACAGGATGAGATGTAGAAGGGGTAGCAGCAGAGGCAGAGCCACCCGCCCTCCATCTTTCTCCCTCTCTGTCTCTACTCCTGCGAATTCCTCCTCACCCTCGTCTACTGCTCACCACACGGGTCAGTATCCCAACACCCACAGTGGCCGGGGGCATACCCAAATAGCCAAATATAGGCGCGATGAGGAAGCCCAACAACCTTCTAATGACTCTGTCCCAACGATGAATCCTCGCCATACTACCCAGTTCTAGTTTCAGTGCACTTTGGAGTGCCTGTGTATTATCGCTACCATTTCCATTGCCTTCAGAGAGGAGCCTCAGAGCACTGTCGCTCCGGCGTGCATCAGTCAGGACAGGACTGGCACTAGCAAGTGAAAAACTCATGGTAGCAGCTCGGGGACTCGCAGAACTCATGGTGAAGCTTTGAACCGGACGGACGCAACTCAAGTACACAACACTCCTGGCGGAAATGCGAAGATGGAAGCGATGATGAGCACTACAGGCGACATTGCGAAGATGGAAGCCACGACGAGTGGACAACAACAAGACAAAGAAGATATGGATGTCTACAGGTGTCTCATTGTGGAGGAACCTCTGCCACCTGCTGACACCTAGCAGGCCATGGTCTTTTTTCAAGCTTTTTAGTCACCTGGTCACCATCTTAGGCGTACTTTTTGAAGATTTTTGTGGTAATTGCTGTCAATTGGGGTCAATTTTGTTTGTTTTGTTCAAAAAAAATTTCTACAAGGTTATTACATGCTGGTTCCCCTCCATGGGCAACTCTTATAGTGATTTTTGGACTGGTTTCCCCTTGAGGGTAGTCTTTTTTCAGTTACTGTCTATTAAAACATGGTAAAATCTGAGTCAGGTTCTGCAGAGGCCGGTGCCTCCATGTATTATTATTTTTTGTTCCATTAATAGATTTAGTCCTATATAGAAATAAAATAAAATAAAATAAAATAAAAAAAGAGAACAATTAATATACTTATGTTTTAATTTGACTCCAACAATAAATTTGAACGCCAAAATTCTTAACAGCGCTTCACAAACTCAAAAGTGTCCAATTCCCCGAACTCTGATATAATTCCATCTCTTCTCTATGCCAAACTTATATTGAAGGGAATCTACAATGCGATATAATCAAAACAAAACATTCATCAGTATTGATATTGAAATCATGATTCTTGATAACACTATTTTGCAAAGCTGAAGTGAACTTCCTTTTGAAAATAGTGAAAAGTAGAGAAAATCTTACGTGCATTAAGGTTTAGAAGAATAAACCCAACTAGCATATAAACCATGACCTATAATAAAAAAAATTATGCGGAGGATCAAGATATACATGAAGCAACATCGGGTGGTATGCTTTTCATAGCTCTAAGATAAGCCATAAGATGGGTGGGAAGTGTATTATCTAACCTTTGGGGATGGAGGTGAGAAAACAGATTGAGGAAGACAAAAGAGACATCACAGATTTCAGCAGACAACACCCCTCCCACCCCCACCCCCAAAAAAAAAAATTATCCAACTTGAAATGCTTAAAAATTGCTCACCTTTGGCTAAAACACGCCCATTGTAGTTGAGAAACACTCCTTGTTATGTAAAAAATTAGTTAATTTTAGGTTATTGTTTAATTTTAGGTTTAGTTAGATGAAAAGGCACGATCATAAGATCATGCCCTTTCCCAAAAGGTGCCTATGGCGGTATATAAGCCAGGCAACCGCAATTGTAATCTCATCTATCTGTAATTCATCTTATTAATAAAATATTTATACATATTTCTGTGTATCTGAAGTTTTTTATGCTTCATCTGGTATCAGAGCCAGCCGTTGCTGCAGCTCTTGTTCGCTCCTCGTACAATCCGTTGTTTGTGCTCACTGCCAGCGTCATTCTGCCCTGTCCACGTCCATATACACAGTCAAACCACCGCTGTCCACTGCCATACTTCACTGTACGAATCACCCTTGAATCCACAACAAACTCTATCCATAGTGTTACGCACGTGCCGCAATCTGCTACATATCGTCTCCATCTTCTGCACTGTCCAAGTTTATTCCGTCCACATCTGCCCTTACGCCAGTCATTTTCCTTGCTGCCGTCATTAAAATCGAATCGGAGGTATTCTGCGTAACCTGCGGTTCTTGTGAATAATCGTTGTGACCGGCATCGTTTTCCGCAGCAAGCTCTGCGATATGAACGTGTGGGTTTTACGTTGAAGGTCAAACTCGTTTTCCACGGCAAGCTCTGCGATATCAGCGTGTTGGTTTTACGTTGAATGTCAAACGAAACGGTGCTTACCAAAAGACGTGACAATTCATACGATATATATATAATATATAACATAACCATATATATAAGTTATATGTGATATATACTAGCAATTGCACCAAATGTTGCAAAGGAAACGCCGTAAGACATAAATTCCAGAAGCATCATGATATATAAACAATCTTTGAAGATAAAAAAACTAGTAAACAAAATGGAATTGAAGAATTGTGATTAGTCATTTAAACAACTAGGCAATGTTCATTTCTTCTTTGGAATAACATCCAAAATATTAAATGCATACTACAAATTAGTAACATGTTTCATAAGGATCATAATATTAAATGCATACTACAATGCTCTATATCTGTTAGGTAATGAAAACGATAATTCATAGAAACAAAACTAATTTTCCATCTTGAGTCATCAAGAAACAAAATCATAATGATCCTGAATGGAAATATGTCTAACATACTAATCTACTGCTTTACCAACCAATTACTATGGATGAGAAAGCGGTCTAACTTTGCTGGAATGTGGGAAATGTCACTTATCCAATTTTTCCAAGTATACTTACCATTTTTTGAAAACCATTAAGAAGCTCCCAATCACTGATGACATCTTCCATTTTTTCACAATGAAGATCACTTACAATGCTTCCAGCATGTTTTTCAAAATTGAAAATAATTGTATTAAAAGCACTCCCTATCACATTATCTATGTGCTAGTGACCCTCCTTTATGAGTGTTAAAAGAGTACCAAAAATCTCCTTTTTCACTCTACACACTGGGACATATAAACATTTATAAGGGACAATGATTCTTTTGACTCCTTATCTTCTACTTTGACAGCCACCCAAAAACATAATTTTACATTATATATTAGCCTAAATCGGTATTTTTACCAAAGGCTGCAAATGTCACCAAAATCTCCCTGAGATCTTTGCGCTACACCCAAGGTACCAAACTATTTTTCCAAATTGTTTGTGACAAGGCCATGGTCTCTTCTTCAGCAAGTTTTATTTCTTGGAGAAATAAGACCTGCAGCTTCCTCAAATTCACTAATTATTTTACTGCTTTTACTACCTTTGGTTTGATGAGGTCTCCAAGTTCCCTAATATTCAACGATGTAATTTTCATTTAGATTTTCAGAGAGCATACTTACCTCCTCCAGCCTTACATCTCGCATTTTCTTTGTTGCCCACGTTTCGAAGAAATTTTGTGATCTGAGGTTGGTTTCCAAGTTTGATAGTTTGCTTTGATTTAGCCTCTCTTGTATCTTTCTTAGAAAAACATGTTGGAAGCATTGTAAGGGATCCTCACCTCCATCATTTTGTATCAGGAATTTTCTCATCTGGTTAAGCCGATTAAGGAAGGTGACGCAATTGAAACCATTTAGTCCCTAAACATGGTTAAAGATCTGGGATTGGATGACTTGTTTATAATTTTTAATATAAAACAAAGAGCCTAATCATAGGATGGAACTGTCCATTTCAAAATATTAATGAAATTGTGACGGTTTTGGGATTTCCTTTAGAATGGAATGGAAATTATTTAAATATCTAGGAATCCCCATTTTGATCGGTGCCTCTAATATGGAGAGTTGAATCAATACCTCAAATAAATTTCAAGCCTGGGGTGCTCAATGGCTCTCTTCATTAGGATGCGTTGTGATAGTTAAATATGTTCTATTGTCGCTTCCTGTCTACCTATACTCTGACCTTCTAGACCCAAAAGTTGTGCTCAATCAGACGAGCCTGTTAATTCACAAGTTTCTATGGCAAGGAGGGAGGAATAATGAAAGAAAATTCCATTTAGTAAACTGGAATGTAATTTGTCTCCCATCGGTTAATGGGGGATTGGCAATCTAAGACCCTCTATTTATGAATATTGCTCCTAGAGCTACAATCGTTTGGATACTTATTTCAGATACTTATTTCAGATTTCAGTGTGTGGTGGAAATTTGGCTTTCTGCCGGAATATTCAACAAGAATTCTCTTCTCAGGGTAGAATCAACTTATTGGGCAGGTCTAACTTTTACTATTTGAACGCTGTGAAAGGAAGCAACCCCTCTTATTATTGATCACCTTAGTTGGAAACGGGGAAATAGGTCTTGCTTATATATTTTGAGATAACAAATATTTCCAAATATCCTATTGAGTGGAAGTGAAGAATTCAAAATCGTCGCTCAGTGGATAAAAGAAAATGGTTTTTCTCAAATTAAAGGACATATAAAAATGGGATATCAAAGGGGTTCTGAAAACTCAGCATTTGGAAAGCCCATATATAATTTATCAATTCTATTTTATGTGCAAAGAAGGGTAGCACCAGAAACGTGAAAAGTCTTCTTTATCCAAAATTTAGTGTTATTTTTAAATTTAATGAAGATTTCTGGAATATCTTGCAATTCATACGATATATATATAATATATAACATAACCATATATATAAGTTAATGTGATATATATTAACAATTTATAATAGACGTGACAAATCATACGATATATATAATATAATACATAACCATATATATAATATAATGTATAATATATTACAATTAAATAGACGTGACTACATACGATATAATATAATGATATAACGTGACTATTCGTTTGTAATATATAAATATATAGTTATATTATTAATTCATATATATTATATGTATATATATATATACATAACGTTATATAATATATTATATTATATTAATAATATATACATTAATTTATTAAAAATATATATATATATATATATATAAATTAAATTATTTAAGTTATTTAATTTAAAAAATATATATATATAATATATATATATATAATTTATATTATTATTATATTAAATTATTAAAATTAATTTAAAAATTAATTATTAAAAAAAAAAAAAAAAAAAGAGGGAAGGAAATTTTTAGCTGGAAAATAAATACACGCCTCCGCAAACCCGCTCAATGTCGACAATGACAATGGCGGATTTTCAAAAAAGGTTGTTGGATGCAGAGCAAAAGATAAGTAGCAACCACGACGAGATCAGTAAAAGAGTAAATGCAGTCGAGGGCAAGCTTGGGGAGCAAGCGCACAAAATAAAAAATCTTGAAGATACAACAAGTCGAATAGAGGTAAAAATGGAAAGTCAACATGTCCAAACAGAAGTAAACTTCAAAGAAGTCTTGGCAATGCTGACAAGGCTGTGTAAAAAGTCGAATTGTACACCCGAAAAACTGTTAAAAGAGGATGAAGAAAATCAAGAACATCTCTCATCAGGTTCAACAAAGTCAACGAATTCTCATGAAAAGGTTGAATCCCCAAGGAAATCAGCGGCACCCCACCAAGAAGCAAGTAACACTGCCCTTACAAACAAGCAAATTTGGGATGCCCTTAATAATCAACACCCTCTTTTTGCTCAACCATTAGCCACATACCAGAAGAGGGTAAAGGTTGAGATACCTAAATTCGATGGGAACGAAAAAAACACTGTTGCATGGATAAATAAAGCAGAAGAATACCTTGAGATATATGACATCACTGACGATGATGAAAAACTCAGACATGCATCCATGAAAATGGAGGGAGAAGCATATAACTGGTATATGTGGTGGAAAAAGACAACACATGTCATTAGCTGGAGGAAATTTAAAGATGCATTCTTCAAAAGATTTCAAGGTGTAAAGGAAGAAGAATTCTTTTCAAAACTCATCAAACTATGACAAAAAGGAAGTGTCGATGAATACACTCAAGAATGGGAGACCTTAGTAACTCGAGTGCCTGGGTTATCAGAATCTCGTTTAATTCAGTCATACATCTCGGGACTTAAATCTCATTTACAAGCAGAACTTGAGATGCATGACATTACATCTATAGAAGTAGCAAGACGAAAA
>APFE030967602.1:185935-201743 GCA_000404065.3 Pinus taeda | reverse complement strand
GGTGAGTCCAACTTAGTTTAAATTCAAACCCTAAGAAGGAGTGGTCCGTTCCTGTTTGTAATAGAACAGGTCCTTTATTGTCGAATTTTAACGAGTCCAGTATAGGAGAAACTCGGCATTTTTCATTTTTAGAGAGTCTGAAAAAACTTAAGAAGACTCTAGGGTTTGATTTTTTCGTAAATTTGTGTCTCCCAAGCTCAGAAAAGTATAAAATAATACTTGAGAGAACTGCTTGATGTTTTATGACCAAGGAGTACTTTTCGTTATTAGTGTCTTTGATCCGAAAAAGTAAAAAAGCGACCAAGGACACGTCATTTTATAACCAATATCGAATTTGAAACGACAAAAATCCGACAATCTTTTATGTTTTTACGGTCGAAAAAGAGCTGTAAATCGACCGTCTTTTAATTCCGTTTTAACGAGCTTAAAAGAAAAACTCAGCAATCTTTTCATGTTTTAGGAGTCAGAAAAGGGCTTAAAAGATGACTCTGGTTCGAAATGATAAATTTCACCTGAATAATCCTGTTATCTTGCACAAAAACACAAACATTACTCATACCTGCTTGAAAGAGATAAAAATGTTGAAATAATACCTTTTTAAAGTGAAACATAAACAAATTTGCATTTATTTACTCAAAAAACTTATAAAAAGGGGTTTTTACGATTCATTTTTACCATTTGTGATTTGGGTGAGGAAATAGTGCTTTTGCTTTGAAAACTTCTCGAGAGGATTGCGGAGAATCCAACTGTCGGAATCGGATGCCGTCTTCACCAAGTAATCCACGTCATCCTCCTCTTGTTTTTCATCCGTTTAGTTTTTCATTTTAGTCATTTATTTGATTTTTAGGAGGTTTTTTGGGCGAAAAACCCGCGCTCAGGGTACGCAGGTCCACCATTGCAAACTTGCGGACCCCGACTTTTTCTCCATTGGGAAAAAGGTCGGGGTCCGCAACTTCCCTTTGGAGAAAGTGCGGTCCCACGCACTGTGTCTAAAGGTAGGGTGCGTACCCCGGCGCAAGGGTTTTCAACCAAACATTCTCAAAATTGGACCAAAGAAAAACTTTTCTAGCATGCTAATTGTTCTTTTGGCTTGATGTAGGGAGTACATCATGCTGGATTGGAGAGAACGCGAGCACGAGGATGTGGATGTAGCCGCATGGAATCATCAACCTTCGTTGGATGCTTTGAGGGTGTGCGGACTGTACAAATACTGGGCCATTCCTGGCATGAGGGCTCAGGTGGACTTCTTGCAGTGGATGGTTGACAGGTGGAACGTCTAGGACCAGTGCTTCTTGATTGGTGGCCACCAGCTCAAGATTGAGCCGGCGGACATATATTTTTTGACCGGTTTTCCTAAGAGAGGCGTTGACTTGACCCTGTTTGGGGCTAGGGCGGGTGGCCAGTTCGTCGATAGCCTTCGACTAGAGTACTGCAACAGACAGTCTCGAGACAAAGGGATAGATATCAAGTACATAACCCTTCCTGAACTGAAAGTAATTGCATTCACTGTTACTCGACTTTGTGGGGCTGCCACTTTACACATTGCCACCGGATCCCAGATGCGGATGGCAGTCGACTGCTTTCAGGGCACCGTTTTCAACTGGTGCGATGCTGTGTTGGCCAACGTGAAGGGCCAATTGACCAGGGCCAAGAACAGACAGCTAAAGACTTTTGGATATGGTGTTATAGTCGTTAGCTTTGGCCTGGAGCGGATTCCTATGCTCATCCCACAACACCTCACAGTTGTAGCTGGGCATCCCTGAGAGCCTAGACTGATGCGATGGGTTTCAGTCATGGCCCGTCATCCTGACGAGGGGATCGAGGTCATCCGGTTCAAACCTGAGTTCTTCCAGTGGTTGGAACATCAAGTCTTTTCTATTCAGGACTTTCCATATACTGGGATTGATTTCTGTGGAGACCCAGACATGGATCTTCCTCCAGGAGAGTAGTGGGATGACTCAGGTAATCATTTTCAACATTTTCCTAATGTTATTTTTTATTATTTTTTATATAGTCTCAAAACTGATAGTAATAATTTTTAAAATGCAGATGTGGGTCCACAACGACCAGCCGCTCTCCGGCCTTTCGAGAGAAGGCAACCACTTGCACCAGCTCCAGCCCCACAGGACGAGTCAGCAGAGACTTGGCTAAGTTGGAGAGTCCTAGAGCGGCCTGACAGGGATATTCCCGACGGCATAGGAGACATTCCTCGTCCGGCTTCAGCGCTATGTGTATTGGAGTCCGAGGGACTTTTAGGAGGTTTCCTTTTAAGGTGGTGGCAGTGTTTCGTATTCGAGTTCACCCAAGTGATTGGGATGATCCTTATGTAGTCATAGGTGACATTTTGCTTTTTTTACTTATCATTTTTGATCCGATTCATAAGGTTTTTTCAACTATGATCGAAGACGATGTATTTTTTACACACTGGTCCTATAATATATATGATATCGTTGATTACTGCTCATCTTGTTAAAACCATGTTTATGGAATGCTTTTAATTACTTGGTATGTTATCGCACATGTCTACTTAATATTGAGAAAGCGATTGATCTTGCTTAAATGTATTAAAATCTATGGATATGTGATATTCAATGTAATCAATTCACGTCCAAGAGACGCACTCTTAAAACAATAATTCTTAATAAATAACTGGATTCTAATGGCGTTATACTCTATTAGCTGTAATACAATGGGTTCAAGATCCAACCTCACTATCAAAACTCCGAATCCCCAAATGAAATAGATTCAGATAAAATTCCACCACTGCACTATATTCACTGCAATGTTGTTCGTTGTTTGACCGAGGCTTACCCCATGCATAGATACTAACTCGTCAGAGGGTGAATAGATAACCCAAGCTGCGGAAGAAATGTTCCGTGTACTATGACAAGCGCCATCACCGTAACCAATAAATGTTTTATATACATTATGTTGTCCATGCTCTCCCTAAGTACATGCTGAACTATTTGATTGAGCTTCCCCTTTGCACATGCTGAGATGCACTAAATTGTCCATGCTCCCCCTGAGCACATGCAGAGTCTGCAAAAAGATTTTCCAAAAGAATAACATGAATCTATAACTCAGCTAAGTTAGTATGACCTTCCTATCGCCAATGGCTCATACATACATCAATCTCCCAACCAAGTGGGGATACACCAAATGTTTATACATGTCTGACATAGAAAATATTACATCATCCTTCTCATGCATAGTGAGGTTACAAATTAGGTATTTTCATGACCTTTACATCAAATTATATACACGACATTTATAACAAGGACAACCGATCTAAACAAGACCATGATAGTTATCAATGACTATCATATGATTTGCACCATCAGCAGCATCAGGATCAACAACTTGTATATTTCCATCATCAAAAGAGTCACCTGAATCAAAACAACTATGTGGATTTGTACCAAGATCTTCTACGATAATGCCAACAATGCATTATTAGAGGCATATGCTCTCCATGAACCTATGTCAACTTATGAGAACCAACACATTTCTACATATCATCAACAAATTGTAACCATCATCAAATAGAGCAGATAAGTGACTGAACCATATCAGATTCCTTTTCTTGAGTCTGTCCCATTGATTTTTCCTCAAAACACCATATACGTGATTGTGCAGCTTCTAACTCATGTATATATGTGACTTATCTTCATAGTAGCTGCATATGAAAATTGGAATACTGAAGTTTTACACTTTTAGCTTCCCCTAGGTCTGTTATGTCTACAAACCGAGCTATGCCACATCTTTCTGACAATATTTCCATCTTCTTCAATACCTTGGATTGTGATGATGTATACTCCTTTTGGTTTGGTGTTCAAAATTTGCTCATGCATTCCTTTACTTTATGTCCAAACTTGTTACACGCATAGCATCTTACATGTTTCATATTCATTTTATTGCAATCAATATCTTTGTGACCAAACATATTGCAAGCAAAACAATATCCCTTAAAGTACCTAGAACATGTTGATCTTTATGTGTGACGGTCTTGAACCCTTCTACTTTTGCATCTGGCTACAACATGTCCAAAATTATGACATATAAAACATTCAACATCATTCATCAAAGGAAATAACCAACTATCACTTCCACAGTTAGGAGTAAAAGATTTTCTTTGAAGAATTTCTTTCCTTGGTTGTTGATGGGGTTGACTTTTTATTTCCTTGTTGAGCATCTTAGATTTTTCATTGGAGTTCCTTACCTCATCTTGTGAGCTAGATTCACCTTCATGAAAACCAAGACTATTCTTTATAATGGGCGAACACTAAACTTTGATGATTTCATCTAACGGTTCTGATCCTTTAGCAAATCTAAGAATCAAAGTCTCTGTATTTTCAAGTTCTTTTCTTGGACTTACTACTTCACATTCTAATACTTCATTGTGTTTTTCCTTTTCAATGAGTTGATGTGTTACTGTGTTTATGATTGTATCCTTTTCTGCCAAACTAATTTTAAGTTGACTGTTTTCTTTAAGGAAATCTTCTTTTTCTAAGGCATTATTTTCATATGCCATGAGTAGTTTAATCTCTTGACCATCTTCATCACTCTTGGACAAGCCATCACTATCATCATGAGTATAATAACTTCAATTACCTTCTTCAAACATCTTTCCTTTGACATCAGGGCATCTAGTAGCGTAATGACCAACTCTACCACAAGAAAATCATTTGAAAGGTAGCTTAACCCCATTGAAGCTTCTTGACAAAATTTACCTCATCTTCTTCTTCTGAAATGTGTCTGAATTCATTGTGTTTTTCTTTTTCTTTTCCCTTTTCTGATGCTTTAAATGCAGCTTCTCTCTTTTTTCCACTGGAAAAATTGTAATCTTTCATTGACTTGAAAAATTACATATTGTAGATGCATGATGCATATGCTATAGAGTCAGTCAGCCTTCTGGGGGCTCAGTATATGATCTATAATATCAATATATGACCAAAAACATCATGCAGGATGTTCATTATAGTTGTTCTATTTATATGTACATATTAGCCACGCAGGGCCCTGTAGAATGATTCTGTCCACTGTATACAAAAAACTGTTCAAAGATATAAAAAAATTTGTCCGATATTGCAACTCATGGGCTAACCACCCTATGGTAATGTGGGTCTATATAAGGTCGATGATAATATTGTAAAGAATTTGACTCGCGCTGCTCCTGGATCATCCACTCTCCTCGGGGTAGTGTCGTGGCCTCCTTGGATAGTTGGTCGGCACTGCTGTTGTGTTCCCTGTAGATATGATTGCAAGTAATGTCAATAAAGTGATCCTTCAATATATTTATTTCATCCAATATGTTACTGAGTGTATGTGTGTGGCAAACAGTAATATTGTTGAACCAATCTATGATGATCTTCGAATCTCCAAAAATATGAATGTTCATGCAATTATGACCCAATGTGAAATGCATGAGATGACAAAGTGTAATGAGTTCAGCGAAATTGTTTGAACCAATCCCTAAACCCATCCGGACTTTATAGAAATGCTGATCACTGATGCATAAGATAAAACCACGCCCACACCCCTGCTGTTGGGTAGCACCATTAAAAAAGGCCCAAGGGGTGCGTTTATCGTTGTGCGGAGGGTCGCGAGGTCTTCGAGTGCGAGGTTGGGGAGGCTCAGACATATCATTGTAAGCCAAAATAATAAGAGTAGATAGGTGCAGCCAACTCACAGGTTTATCATCGAATATAGTCTGGTTCCAAGCCAACCAGAGGTACTAGCTGATAATAATGGGGAGGCTCTGTAGTTTAGTTCCTTTGTGTCGGTTATACCATGATTCCCAAGATCTGTTAATATTATCGCCTTCCCAAGAGCCCAAAAAGTGTATAGATGCGGATACGGTTTGCCACAGGTTCATCACGGCTGTGCAATTAAGGAACAAGTAAAGAATCGATTTTTTTGCACTTTTACATAGAATGCACCACGTGGGCCCGTAGATAGCTCTGTGCATAAGGTTTTCACCTGTAGCAACTATACCTTTTAGAATACACCAAAAAAAGAGCTTTGTCCGTGGAGGCGCAGTGAGTTTCCATATTGCCTTCCACCAAAATGAGATCAGATCCAGGACCTTATGAGAGATCAACGCTAAATAGCCCGCCTTTGGAGTATATATTCCATTCTCAGATTGATGCCAAATAAGTTCATCCAGACCCTATTTTATCCTAATGTGAGATTCAGACAGAGCAATTATATAATCGGTCCATTCTTGGTGCCAGCGGGGTGGTAGGTTGATCTGAAGTGCGGATTTCTAGCGTTGTTCAAAAATGGATGTATTGAGTGGATCCGCGATGTCAGCTAGAACTTTGATCTCGTGTGAATTTAGATGCTGTATGAGGGCCTTGGATAATAGATGTCTGCTCCGCACCCATTCCATGGATCTGTACTGATACGAGCCAATGATCCATCGTTAATTTTCCAAACCAGGTTGTCCCTGATGAGAGGCATGGAGTTTAGAAGTGCTTTCCATACTGATGAGATGCCAGATTTGGGCCAATTTGGAAGTCGGATCCAATCCATTATGTGCAGAGGCCAAATATATTTGTGATATGTGATGCTAGTCCAGAGATTATGACCTGTGAGTAAAGTGCACCCCATTTTTGCTGCAAGAGTCTGTGCAAAAGTGGGCATGTCTTTTAATCCCCATCCTCCCCATTTTTTGGGCAGCGCTATCTTCTTGAATCCCACCCATGCAAATATCCATTTGTCCTGGTTCCCATTCCAAAGATATCTATTGCATAATTGGTGTAACCTTGCCAAGATGTTTCTTCGAATCCATGCAAGAGCCATCCAAAAGACCGGTGTTGCCTCTAGAACAGATTTAACCAATACAAGTCTACCAGCTCTAGATAGATATCGGTGACTCCATATATTAAGCCACTTTTCCAGTTTTGAGATGATCCAGTCAGCTATCTTTTGGCTGACAGGCTTAATTCAGAAACCTAAATACTTAAGACCACGATCTAAGGGACTAATGCAGAATGGAAACAATTGTCGAGCAAATTGTGACTCATGGATGGAGGTTCTGGTAAGAATGATTGATAATTTTGAATGATTTGCAAGCATCCCAGTGGAAGATGAAAAAAGGGTGAGGATTTTTGAAAATGTATGAGAATCCCTGATGCTGCCATCAAGAAAATCATGGCATCGTCCACGAAAAGAAGATGGGTGAGAAAGAAGCCATCAGATATTTTGAGTCCACAAAGGTCCCCATCTCTCTTAGCTGAAGTAATCAATCGACTCAGACCATCCATGAAAATCAAGAAAAGTAGGGGAGACAGAGGGTAACCCTGTTTGAGGCCTCGTTCAGAGTGAAAAAACTAAGATGCCAACCCATTGATCAGAACACTGAAAGTGGGGGTGGTGATGCAAGCCATGATCCAGGTGATGACGTTAATGGGAAAGCCCATGTGGATGAGGAGCATCTTGATGTAGAGCTAGCTGACACGATCAAATGCCTTAGCCAAATCAATCTTTAGGATAATGGCCTTGTAGAGTCTGGTCCAAATGGTGTGAAAGGCTTCTTGAGCCAAACCGATGGTTTCATAGATCTAACGATGTTCAAGGAAAGTAAATTGTTGAGGGGCAATGTGACGAGACAAGATAGGTCGGAGGCGATTTGCAATGATCTTGGAGATGATCTTATAGAGAACACTGCACAGAGAAATGGGACGGTAATCATTGAAGGAAGAAGGGGAGTCTGATTTGGGTATAAGGGCTATGAAAGTTGAATTGATAGTGTTATATAGTGACCCAGATACCCTGCATTCCTCCACAACCCTTAGTAAATCATGGCTGAGAAGTTCATAGAAAGCAATGTAGAATTCGATGGTCCAACCGTCCGGACCCGTGCTTTTTTCCTTTTTGAACCATTTTAAGGTGCCCTCAAGGTCCCCAGGTGTCACTGGATCATATAGAGCCTCCACCTCATCCTCATTTACAAACCTGGGGAAGTTTCCATGAATGTTGATAATATCAGCAATAGTCGAGCCAGGAGGTTGTTTGTAGAGGTTCCTGAAGTGAGGAGATACCAGGTGGGAGAGCTTGTTGAAGGAATCAACCACTCCACCTTTTGGCAATGGGATATTCCAGATGGTATTTTTGACCTTTCTACCTTTTGCATAGTTATGGAAGAATCGAGTGTTGTCATCTCCTGCTTTTAACCAAATGGCTCTGCTGCGAAGACAAATGGATTCCTCTCTATCTTTTAAAATCTTTGACTTTTGGTTTTCTAGATCCACCAGGTGGGATTTGTCCTCTACTGTGGAAAACCCTAAGCCTCGTTCATCCAATAATGAGGAGAGTTCTGATTCTATGAGCAGAAGGGCTGCATTATCCTTTTGGTGTTTTTCTCTGGCCCATTTGATAGAGAGGTGCTTGAGCTAAGATAGGTCAGAACATAAACCTTTTTCCAATGATTCTGACCTATCAATCGGGTTTGCAGTCCAAAATTTCTTAACCATGTTGATATATGTGGGATCTTGAAGCCATCCATGATTGAACTTGAATGGAGCTTTTGGCTTTTTGTGAGGTCCCAAGATCTCCAGATATATAGGGTAGTGATCCGAAATGCCTCCAGTTCCAACCCATTGTTTGTAGAAATGCAACTATTGAATAAGGGAACCTTTCATGATAAATTTGTCTAGCCTACGGGCAAGAGTAGCCTCTCCAATTCTTCTGTTCCTCCAAGAGGGGAGTGGTTTGTGCATAGGGACATCAATCAGGTTATGTCTCTCTAGAAGGTCTGTCATATAACCTGTGATCAAATCTACTTGAGCCATGGAATCCCAAGATTCGCCATATCCCAGGGAGAAATTTAAGTCACCCCCAATAATGATGTTGTCAGCAGAGAAGATAGATAGTCCCGGAAAATGATGCCAAAAGTTCTCCCTTTGATGGCAGGGACCGTAGATGTTAATAACCCTAAGGTTGTTCCTTAGGTCAGTCGAGAAGAGGTCTATGCCCATAAATCCTTGTCCTCCCCAGGTAGCTTGTGCTTTGATGGTTGATGGATTGTAGCCTATCGCGAGGCCCCCCGATCTACCAGTAGAATCCATGGCCAAAAACTTCCACCCCGGGATAATAGAGGATAAAGAAATAGAGATAGGATCTGCCAGGCCGAGGGTTTCTTGGAGGAGAATGATGTCGATAGAAACAGTCTCAAAAATTCTACGCAGAGCTAGATTCTTGGAGGCACTAGCCAAGCCTCTGCAATTAAAGGAAAGACACTTCATGGAGGGAGATTTCCAGGGGTTTTCACTGCTCTAAGAACCCCGTCAATATTGGATTGGCGGCTAGAGGCCACCTCCGCTCCAGCATGCCTGATAGCTTTAGATAAGAATGATTTTCTCCCCTGGGTAGTCAAGGGAGTCGACCCAGAAGTTACAAACCCAAACCAACAATATTTAAATGGGATCCATGGGAATGAATGTGAGGGCAGAGATTATAATGATGCATAGACCCCCGAGATGAGGATGGAGAAGAGGAGGGCGAGGGAAGAGAATGAAAGGAGGGAGCTGATGGTGCATAGACATGGGAAGTGGGTAAAGTGAAATATGCAATAGACATGGATGGAATATGCAATGAGGAGCAAGGAAAAATACAAGATAGGGGAGGAGAGAGAGATGTACCCGAAGCAATGGCAGCTTCAGCAATAGCCCAAGATCTGGTGACTGACGACAAGAGAGTGCTGCGAGCGACACCTGATACATTTTTAGGATTGTTGATGGGAGGTCCTGGCGCCAGAGTACGCAGGGTGGCTGGCGTGACAGTCCTCGAAGGTACATTGGATGAAAAGGCGTATCTTCTAGTTTCTTGTTGAGGGGGCAGTCCTTGAATATGTGCCCCACCTTGTGGCAACGACGACATCGAAATGGAACCCCTTCGTAGTCCAATATCTGTACCCTTGTAAATTTCCCCTAGTGCAGGGTAATCTTCTCCTCCAATCCTTCGCGGGTATCCAAGTATACCAAGATGCGCGGGAGGGTTCTGTTCCTTGACTCTACGAAGGTTCGATCATGGTCAAGATATGACCCCAGAGCATTCCTAATGTGAATGAAAACCTCCTCACACCAGTACTGAAGAGGGAGCCCAGGCAGACGAACCCACAGTGGACCAACCCCAATTTTTTCTCTCTCCAGATCAAAGAGAGGACTCCATCTCTTTAACAAAACCGACGCCATCTCAATGTGCCAATATCTAGCCAGCACCAAGTCTGTATAGTTCTCCTTTGCAAAGTGTATGGAAAACTAGCCTCTAGGTAAAACTTGCACCTCAGGTAATTCCTTGAGGACCCCTCCCCAGATTTACTTTACCCATTGGGTGAGCCGAGTCGCTGAATATGCCCTTCCGTGAACATGTCCAATGAGAATGGTGCTCACCATGATAGCTGCTTCCCCGATAGTAGAGGTTTCTTCAAAATGAATCGAGATGTCCTTTGAGGTCACTTTAACACACTTTGTTCTTTTCTTCCCAGTACGCGGTGCAGATGGGTGATCCACTAATGGATCCAGGGAGCCTTCAAATTGGATTGATTTAGCTGGTCTAACCCTAACAGCCGGAGTCTCAAAACAACCCAAAGGCGAGTGAAGGGAAGCAGATGGGTTTGCGGTTGCCGACGGAGGATGACCCGTGGATGTCGTGGCGAAGAAGGTTGTATTGAGCGGATGTAGATCAAAAGAGGGCGAGAGAGGAGTAATGGATGACATGAAATGTAGGGTCCCAGGGGACAGAGGAGGAAGATCCACAGCAGGGGAACCCCAGGGGGAATTTTCGGTAGAGTGATGATCAGAGCGATGATTTAGCAAGGTTACCACCGGAAAGGTAATAGGCGGCAATGGGTTCGATGGGCAACTAGGGCCAGCTTCAACAGATGACAAATTAGGGCACCCAAATATAACCTGATCAGGATGCAGATCTTCAGAATAATCGACCTCATCCTCCGTATCCATTGATTCACCCAATATTGCTGGAGACATCCTAAAAGTGACAGATGGGCTAGGAAAAACGGGCAGGGTAACAGCTAACATGTAGCTACGGGTTCATGGGCAGAGTGGTAATGGGTTACAGTGAGAGGGTTAACCAAAACACTTACGGTCTACCACAAAGCGCTCCATCCTCCTTCCAAATCCTACTCCTAAATGCAGTTTCTCTCATATCTGATGGTCCTTCTTTTCTCATCTCAAAGGCAGTTAAGATTCTGTGAAGCTGCGGCATAGTGATATTCTGCAAATCCTGTTTTTCTTCTATGGCAGACACTTTGGGTTCAAATTTAGCAGACAAGGATCTCAAAAATTTCTCAACTAAGGTAACTTCCTTAATTTCTTCACCTAGATTCTTCATACAATTGACAACCTCATCTATATGTAGGAAGTAACTAGCTATGCTTTCATCACTATGCATCTTAAGCGTTTCATACTGAATTCTAAGAGTTTGAAGCTTAGCACGTTTTACCTCAAAGTCTCCTTCGTAGCTTAGAACGATTTTGTCCCATATTTCTTTGGTTGATTTGAGCTGCATGACTTTGACAAACTCTGGTTTTGAGAAACTTCCCAATAAAATAGTGACATCTTTGGCATTGGTTTCATGTTTCTTTTTTTCTGCCATGTCTGTAGGAATTGTTGTTGGAAAGTTATATCCTCCTTCCAAAATTTCCCAGACATCTGTTCCAAGAGATTGTAGATAGACTGTGGTTCTTATTTTCCAATAAATAAAATTACTTCCATTGAAGATTGGCGGTCTAATGGATCCCATGCTTTCTTGATTATTCATCTTGATGGATATTCCTTCAAGCGATCAAGCTTCTTCTGAAGGACCTGCTCTGATACCAATTGTTGGAAATAATACTGGGGGGGGGGGGGGGTGAATCAATATTTACAATCTATCACTTTTTCATTTCCATATTCTGATTTATATACGTTACTTCAATGAAGATAACTTGCATGTACACGCAACTGTATTTAAGGCAACCAACGTATATCCAACAAACTTATGATTCAATTAATTCATCATATGTTGATATTTAATTAGTACATTCGTACTTCATAAACCATATAAACAATAATCAGATGCAGTAATAACAGAACAAACCATCACACATAAGAAACACACATGAAAACCAAGATTTAAGGTGGAAACCCAATGCGGGACAAAAACCACTTGCTATTGTCTTCTTTTAATATAAGAAAAACCTTTTTACAATCTTGTACTAGTGCAGACTCATACTAGTATGTAGGCACCCACCTACAGAAGGCTACAACCTTCTCTCGTTCTCCAGTTTCTACTAGAAGGGAGCTACAACCCCCTAGCTCTTGTACTAGCCGATATGTTTACTAGTACGTAGGTGCCGACCTAAAGAAGGCTATGACCTTCTTTCTTCCTCCAAGGACCACGTTTGATAAATTTTCATACTGGATAGTCCTGGAACACAATACCACAATCTAAATGCCACGTTCATCTAATTTTCATACTAGACCCATCAACAACATTGAAGCTCAAAATCAATCACCACTGCAATACAACCATCAAATACATCTGCATTAAATAATCATTGAAACTCAATCATCAATCTCTGAATCACCCACAATTGAATCACTGAAGTCCCATCATCACTGAAGCAAATCACAATCAACCAATATGAACATTCAGAATACTGCCATCAAAACACAGTCACCAAAACACAAAGCAGAACCCAGAACTATGCAACAACCACTAGAACTAACTGCAAATTCAAATATCATATTTCATAATGTATACGCTACTCTGATGGGTCAAACCAGCATGTATATGCGCTTTTAACAAAGTGAACCAGCGTACAGATATGCAAATATTAACTCATATCTTTGTAGCTATTCCAAAGATTAGTCATACCCAGATCATAACATTTATAGAATAGAACATGCGTTAGTATTCAGATCTAGACTATACATGATCAAACCATATAATTATAATTCATTTCAAGCCTTAAGATCCAGATCCATCATTAGATCTTATCCCTCATTAACCGCTAAGGTTCATCCTTGGTTCAGATCAAGCAAAGCACCATAAGCCAATAACCTGCATACTAGATCTCACACTTCATCAGATGTTCAATACTTCCACACCATGGCCTAATGATCTTCTCCTCCTTATATAGTTTTAGGCCTTTCTCAATACCTTGGACCAAAACCACTTAGGACCAATACCTTGGACCAAATACCTAGGGTCAATACCTCGGACCAAATACCTTGGACCAATACCTTGGATCAAAATACCTCAGACCAAAAACTCAGTTTTGCAACATGTATGCGCTTTTCCTTTTATGAAAGTGTGTGTATATGTTATATGCTCCTTTTGTTTGGTTAAACCACATGTATACACTACTTGGACAAAGTGAACCTGTGTATACCTCTCTTTCCTCATTCTTTGGAGCCTGATCTATAATCCTTTGCTGCTGTACTGTGAACTATGAACTGAGTGAGTTTCCATCAAGGACAACACCTGTATCATAATGCCAACAATCTCCTCCTTTGGACTTGATGGCAATAATAACACCAAGACACTCTCCCACTTTGACATCAAGGGCAAAGGGCTGATAAAGATATCCTCCCCCTTTGATATAAATTATGTTGTCCATGCTCTCCCTGAGTACATGTTGAATTATTTGATTGAGCTTCCCCTTTGCACATTCTAAGATGCACTAAACCGTCCATGCTCCCCCTGAGCACATGCAGAGTCTGCAAAAAGATTTTCCAAAAGAATAACATGACTCTATAACTCAACTAAGTTAGTATGACCTTCCTATCAACAATGGCTCATACATACATCAATCTCCCAACCAAGTGGGGATACACCAAATGTTTATACATGACTGACATAGAAAATATTACATCATCCTTCTCATGCATAGTGGGGTTACAAATTAGGTCTTTTCATGACCTTTACATCAAATGATATACATGACATTTATATCAAGGACAACCGATCTAAACAAGACCATGATAATTATCAGCAACTATCATATGATCTGCACCATCAACAACACTAGGGTCAACAACCTGTATATTTCCATCATCGAAAGAGTCACCTGAATCAAAACAACTATGTGGATTTGTACCAAGATCTTCTAAGATAATGCCAACAATGCATTATTAGAAGCATATGCTCCCTATGAACCTATGCCAACCTATGAGCACCAACACATTTCTACATATCATCAACAAATTGTAACCATCATCAAATAGAGCAGATAAGTGACTGAACCATATCAGACTCCTTTTCCTGAGTATGTCCCATTGCTTTTTCCTCAAAACACCATATACGCGACTGTGCAGCTTCGAACTCGCGTATATACATGACTTCTCTTCATAGTAGCTGTGTATGAAAATTTATGATATTGAAGTTTTACACTCTCAGTTTCCCTTGGGTCTATTATGTCTGCAAATCGAGCTATGCCACATCTTTTTGACAATAATTCTTCTTCTTCAATACCTTGGATTGTGATGATGTATGCTCCTTTTGGTTAGGTGTTCGAAATTTGCTTATGCATTCCTTTACTTTATGTCCAAACTTGTTACAAGCATAACATCTTACATGTTTCATATTCCTTTTATTGCAATCAATAACTTTGTGACCAAGCATATTGCAAGAAAAACAATATCCCTTAAAGTACCTAGAACGTGATGATTTTTATGTTTGATGGTCTTGAACCATTCTACTTTTGCATATGACAACAACATGTCCAAAATTATGACATATAAAACATTCAACATCATTCATCGAAGGAAATAACAGAGTATCACTTCCACAGTTAGGAGTAAAAGATTTTCTTTGAAGAATTCCTTTCCTTGGTTGTTGATGGGGTTGACTTTTTATCTCCTTGTTGAGCATCTCAGATTTTTCATTTGGAGTTCCTTACCTCATCTTGTGAGCTAGATTCACCTTCATGAAAACCAATACCAGTCTTTATAATGGGCGAATGCTGAAATTTGATGATTTCATCTAACATTTTTTATCCTTTAGCAAATATAAGATTCAGAGTCTTTGTCTTTTCAAGTTATTTTCTAGATTTACTACTTCACATTCTAATACTTCATTGTGTTTTCCTTTTCAATGAGTTGATGTGTTACCATGTTTATGACTATGTCCTTTTCTGCCAAACTGATTTTAAGTTGACTGATTTCTTTAAGGAAATCTTCCTTTTCTAAGGGCTTATTTTCATATGCCATGAGCAGTTTAATTTCTTGATCATCTTCATCACTATTGGACAAGCCATCATTATCATCATGAGTATAATAACTTCTATTACCTTCTTCAGACATCTTTCCTTTGACATGAGGGCATCTAGCAGTGTAATGACCAACTCTACACAAGAAAAGCATTTGAAAGGTAGCTTACCTTTGAACCTTCCAGAGCCCCGTTGAAGCTTCTTGAAAAAATTTACCTCATCTTCTTCTTCTGAAATGTGTCCTGATTCATTGCGCTTTTCTTTTTCTTTTCCCTTTGTTGATGCTTTAAATGTGGCTTCTCTCATATCTAATGGTCCTCATTTTCTCATCCCAAAGGCTGTTAAGATTCTGTGAAGCTGAGCCATAGTGATGTTGGGTTGTGTTATATTCTTTCCACAACTAACTTTCGTAGTGAACTGGGGGGTTAGAGGGGGGGCGGAGCCCCCCCTTCGTTGCGCCGATTGCACAGTGGGGGGGCGGCAGCCCCCCCTGTCCGGAGGGTTTGAGGGGGGCGGGTAGTCCCCCTCTACGGGGTTCGGGGCAGTGCCCCGAGAAATTTTTTTTTGGACCCTATATTAGGTTGGGCGAAC
>APFE030967602.1:148214-158259 GCA_000404065.3 Pinus taeda | reverse complement strand
CTCATGCAAGCAAGGAAGCAGTTTGGTTGCAGAGATGTTGTTCAAGTATGGGGTTAGTACAGGGAGCTATAAGGATAGACTGTGACAGCCAAAGTGCAATTTTCTTGGCAAAGAACCCTGCTTATCATTCAAAGACAAAGCACATTGATGTTCAGTATCACTTTGTGAGGGATATGATAGAAGACAAAAAGGTGTTGCTGGTAAAGGTGGAAACTTTGAAGAATACTGCAGATGCATTGACAAAATATATGAGCTCTGAGAAGTTCTCTTGGTGTAGAGAAATAATGGGTGTTGTAGGGTTGGATAAATGACTAAGCTCTCTTGTGGCCCCCTGTGGAAAGAAAACATCAAGTGGGAGAATGTTGGGTTGTGTTATATTCTTTCCACGACTAGCCCACATAGTTAATTGGGGGTTAGAAGGGGGGCAGAGCCCCCCCTTTGTTGCGCTGATTGCATAGCAAAGGGAGTCACAAGGGGTTTGAGGGGTGCAGGTAACTCCACTCTATGGGGTCCAGGGTAGTGCCCTAGAAAATTTTGGTTTTGGACCCTATATTAGGTTGGGCAGACCTGCTTATGGTTTTGTGCATATTTTTTGCACATGGTTTTGGACACGATGGTTTTTGGTCCATGGTATTGGATGCTTTTACACGTATAAATATGTATTGTAACATTGAAAGGAACATAATGAAAAATCAAGCTAGTAGTCCCGATTTTGGGATCCAGGGGAAAATATCTATGTATATGTGTTTTATGTGTTATGCTCTTGCATTGTTTATTTTTTGTGTATTAGAATTCGTATGCATGTAATTTCTGTACGGGGTTAAAACCTACACTATAAATAATTATGGCGACAATAACAATCTTTGTGGTTGAGGTCATTGAATGGAATCTCATTCATAAGCTTACAACAATCCTTGGACTGGGATATATTTTGACAATTACAATTTAATCCAGTGTGTTAATAGCCTTTGTAATCAAGATTTGTAACCATTGTTGCCAAGTATTGAAATTTTAGGTTCATGTTTTACATCACCTTTGTTGAGATCTAGGGTTCATATGCCACCTGTTGGAATTCAAGGTTCACATTCCACTTGTTGAAATTGTATGTTGACCTTTAAAACTCATGATTTATGCCTTATATTTCTAGCATTCATATCAGGATACCACAATTTAGTGTGTTTTTCCTTTAAAATTTGGGGTTTCACCCCTTACCTTTAATTTCTATTAAGTTTTAGGGCTTACCCACTTTATGAAAGAATGCATGGTCCTAGAATCAAAGAATTTATTCGAGGAGTATTAAAAAAACAAATAAATTAACCCCCCACACACACATATATATAATGGTCTAATATACTTCTAGGACATTATTTAATATCTATTGCAAAAGGAAACATGAGGAAGATATGATAACTACATATTTAATCAAAACTTCACAATAGGTACAATGAATGGAGGAAAAAATAGTTATGGATTAGGGAAAATAAAGTAGATTTTATACATCAGAATATAGAAAAAGGAGGACTCATCATCTCCCCCCAACTGAATTGGTTGCATGTCCCCAAGCAACCCATTTATTCCTCCATTAGGATCCCTACATGCAATTGATCCTAGATGAATGCGGCGTACCCATGATCTCCCTAGTTATAGTATCCCAAAAGATCTATCTAGCTTCAACCTATGTGTCCTTTCCTCCTCCTCATTCCAAGTCACTAGTTCTCTATAGAATGACTGGGGCACTAGATGATAAGGAAATGAAAGCAAAGGTCAATACATCTTGGGACATATATGAGCAAAGAATTGGCATAAAACCTTGCCCTATTAAGTTCCAAATTGAAATAAGGATATCCAATTCGGTTATTGTTTCTCAAATAAATAAGAAGCTCTTCTTATAAATCATGGGAAATAAGGAGTTCCACAGAGTTCCTTGGGCCTTGAGTCATCTTATATAGATAAATTTTGATTATATGGGGAAATTGTAAACTTGTTTCAAACTCAATCCTCCCATAGAACTCAATCTCCTTCATCCACTCGATCAATCCAAGAATATGTGAAGTAAAGACTCGAATGTGGATATCCCCAACATAAGTATTGGTGTTCTATTGAGTGTCGTATTACAAAAATTAAAAAATATGGAGCTCACATAATAAGTTCTGATCCTCCATGTTTGTAGAAAGGAAAATGTCTATGAATTTATTTGTCCTCTTTATTTCATTTGCCTACCTAATGCCATTTATTTCAACCTAAAATGTGGTCCATTGGTCATGTAAATAAATAAGGTAGACCCTTGGAGGTCCCATACAAAGAGTGACTTATGTAGCTAATTCATAGGTTTGTTTTATCATTTTTTAGGTTTCTTATAGTTGATCTTTGTAATTTTTAATTCCCACTTCTACTCTTGTAATCAGTACATGTAGAACCAACACTACTTGAGTTTCTCCATGACTTGTTGGTGGTACTCCTTGTTGAGAATCCTGAGGTCAAACATATCACCCATCTTCCTCCACTATCAGAGGTCTAGCTTAAGTTGTATAAAGGAATAGGTATTATTTAATATGTCACTAGAAAGGAATTAATAAATTGTCGGAATTATTTAATGTGAGCCTCAACATGGATATCTTCCTTAAGTTTAGGGGTATCTTCCTATTCAATGGCCCTAACCAGGCTTTGCATGCATCCTATTTTTGGTATGCTACTTTGTAATTTTCTCTCTAGCTTCTTCTTTTGTAGCAATTGAATCTCCAATTTTTCTTAGTTAATGCTTGATATCTAGGACTAAAGAAAAATGACTTAGGATCTAGACTTTACATACTTTCTTTGTCTTCCTCCTTCAGTGACTAAATTCGGACATTGTTGTCCCTAGGTTGAACATGAGTTCTATATTCATAAAATCCTTTGTCAAAACTTGTGTTGATCCTGGTGTATGTAGAAGAAGGTCCTTGGGCCCATCATATCAAATTCGCTAACTTTTTGGCCTAGGTTTGTCCCTATTTCGTCATTGTTAGCTTCCTTGTTCTCATCTTCTCCTCCAAGCTTCTCAACTAGCGAGAGTAACCCAATGTCAACATTGGGGAAACTTAAATACCACTACCTAGCACCAATGTAACCAATCTAAGCAAGGAAAGGCTATTTGAATGAGAAATTATTTCACCATTTTGGTGTGTAAAGTCGGTACACTCATGAGTTCCTTGTCCTCCTAGAAATGTGTCAAATGTGGGAGGTGGTAGAAAATACCAAATGTGGCAACCATCCTCCAAAAACATTCATCCCTCCATTTATGTAATTAAATTTTCTTAGGAATCCTTTTCATAACCAAGAATGTGGTCACCAATGAAGGGCATCCTCTTGTGATAGCCCTACTTCCTAATAAACTTAGGAACATAACTCACCAATTTTTTTATGGATTCAAGTGATTTTAACCTCACAACTCAATCACATCAATATGGTCCTCGACCCATGACTCAACTAGGTCAAATCCTCAGAGCCTCTTTCGTATAACAATGGAAGTTTATAGGCCCCTCCCCCTTTCTTTGAATCACAACCATAGATCCCCAGGATTATGTTACGATATGGTGCACCCATTTTCCATGCAGGGTCAATCCATAACTACAATAGAGTAGATGAATTTTCCTAGTCTCCTATTTCTATATAAATACTTGAATTCCTTTAGAATTTCCCATTGCAATAGAAGGATATACTATCTTCTCTATAACTATGGATCCCTCATATGATCGTATTATTTTATTTTACATTGATAAATTTGAATCCCCTCAATTATCTCCAAATATTGTTCACCAAATCCAAATTTTGATCAAATATGTTGGCATTCAATAGTCACACCATGAAGGTATCTTTCTCATTTATGTATCACACCATTTTTAGACACTCTAATTTCACGTGGGATTTGAATTCTTCTCATAATGAAGCCTCTACTCCTCTAATTGTGAACCATGTTTCATATCATTTACGGGGTTACGAACCTCCTCAACCTATCATTGAGATTGGACTAATATGGAAATGGTTGAGAATGAAATATAGATCCTCTATATCTCATTGACCATGGGATTTCGTTCTTTAGACCACACTTTGGTTTTTAATTATGTACATATTAGCATTCCCCATATGCCTACTTTCACTTTGTTCTCAAAATTGGTAGATGTTTCATTCACTAGTCTTTAATCTACCTTAGTAGATGTTGAAAATGTGAATCATGTCTCCCATTCCCATTTCTTTCATTCAAGAGTCACTTCACGCTTTGTACCATATATGTAACTCTGCCTCCCACCCCCTTGGGCTTCTTAGGCTATGGGAGGTTTTAATTTTAACTAGCTCCATGGTCTCACTATGAAGATTGGGTTACAAAAGTCCTCCTTATCCAAATCTTGCAAAATTAATTTTGATATCACTATCATACTCAACTCGTTAAGAAATTTTTAGTGATATAAACTTTATCGCAATCAAACTCCCGGATTGAAATACATGCACGATCAAATTTCGGCCAATCACATGGCGTTACATGAAAAACACACAACCACATTGAGTCTACTTAGACATAGGGCCATGAGTCCCACTAGACTTGACCCCATACTTCTTTGTGCAACTATGCCTTATATCTCGTCTCAAAGGAAAATCTAGGGCACACAAACTTTTTTATAGTGCAATATTCCCTGCACCCCTAGATCACCTAGATACTATATCTCTTCCTTCACATAACATACCGTGGGGCCCACAACCATCCACATGTTTACTTTGGCCATCATGACATCCTCCACTTCACTTCACTCGTGGGTCCCATAACACCCTTGTAGGTCGTGCTTTATTTCCATTCCACATTACATCTGGTCCTTTGGAGGAATCTAGATAAATTGTCCTCTCACTTCGACATCTAATTTTGCAAATATCTTCATTATGCACAATCTCCTAGATCACCCAAATTTGGGATTCCCTAGTTGCATAACATTGGACTCCACCCTGGTGGGGCCATCACTAGATTTTTCCACTGACACACCTCGTCATCTGAACTATTCCAAATCCAACCCATTTTCAAAAAACACCTAAGGTTTGTCTAGCCAGATGCTCAAACCCTCAGACACATCCGCTAATCAAGTGTATCAACCCATTTTTTATATCCAGATGCACTTAAGCGATAAGTCCTAAAAACAAATCCAACCCAGATACATTATCCTTCAAATAATCCATCCAACCTTAGATATAAGATCTGACTGCTACCATACTTAGACTTATGAAATCTAAGAACTTCAAGGGACTTGGCCAGAGTTCCCCTTGAAGCGGGGTGTTTCCCAGAACACCAATTTCACAGGAGAAAAACTATTATCTAATGTTATGTAAAAAATTAGTTAACTTTAGGTTTATTATTTAATTTTCAGTTAAATTAGATGAAAGGGCATGATCATAAGATCATGCCCTTTCCCCAAAGGGTGTCCAGGGTGGTATATAAGCCAGGAATCCCCAATTGTAATAAGCATCATCTGTATTTTCATCATTTTAATAAAATATTTATGCATATATTTTTTGCGTATCATAAGTTTTCTATCCCATTTGGTATCAGAGCGAGTCGCTCCTAGGCTCACTATAGCGTAGCTAATGGTTCTTTGACTACTTGCAACGCCATTAACTGCTACCGTCTATTGCATTAGTCCCTTATTCCTTCTGCCCTCGAAGTCATCATCTCTGCAACCATCCGCCCAATTTCCGCTCCTCTCGTCGGTCCGCTGGCCCTATCTGTTCCTCACACTTTTCTTCGTCAACCGTCCATCATCAGTATCAACCCTCACACTGAATTATGTTGTTCTCCCGCTCGCTTGTTTCCGCACTAGCTCCACTCCTCGACCTGTTCACACCCACCATCGATCCGTAGCCATCCGTTAAAGGCTGCGGTGATAAACTACGGTGATAGTCGTGATATTTTTTTTTGAAACAACCAAAGGGTTCCGTCAATCAAAGTGACTGTTCGGATGTTAATATATAATATATATAATATATAATTATATCAATAATTTATATATATATATTACAAACTGAATCTAATTATATTATATATATATATATATATATATATATATAATATATATATATATATATATATATATATATATATATATATATAAACATATGTATAGTTATAATATATATTATATATGATACATATAACTTAATTAAATTAAATTTATTTTAATTAATATATATATATATATATATATAATATATATATATAATAATATATATAATATTATTAATATATATATATATATAATATAAATATAAGTTAATTTAATTAATTTAATTTATTTATTTCAAAAAAAAATATTAGGCTGGCAGATAAATACACGCCTCTGCAAACCCGCTCAATGTCAACAATGAAAATGGCAGATTTCCAAAAAAAATTGTTGGATGCGGAGCATAAGATAAATAACAACCACGATGAGGTCACTAAAAGATTAAACGAGTTCCAGATTAAGCTTGAGGAGCAGGGTGAAAAAATAAAAAATCTTCAGGATACGACAAATCGAATAGAAATAAAAATGGAATATCAACATGTCCAAACAGAAGCAGACATCAAAGAGGTCTTAACAATGCTGAAAATTCTATGTAAAAAAACGAATTGTACACCCGAACAACTACTAAAAGAAAATGAAGAGAACCAAGAACACGTCTCATCAAATTCAACAAAGTCAATAGACTCTCATGAAAAGGTTGAATCGCCAAAAAAATCAGCGACACCCCACCAAGAAGCAAGTAACACAGCCCTTGCAAACAAGCAACTTTGGGATACCCTTACTAATCAACACCATTTTCGCTCAACCATTAGCCACATACCAGCGAAGGGCAAAAGTCGAGATGCCTAAATTCGATGGAAACGAAAAAAACAATGTTGCATGGATAAATAAAGAGGAAGAATACTTTGAGATATATGACATCAATGACGATGACGAAAAGCTCAGGCATGCATCCATGAAAATGGAAGGAGAAGCATATAACTGGTATATGTGGTGGAAAAGGACAACACACGTCATTAATTGGAGGAAATTTAAAGATGCATTCTTTAAAAGATTCGAAGGTGTAAGAGAAGAAGAGTTCTTTTCAAAACTCATCAAATTACGACAAAAAGGAAGTGTGGACGAATACACTCAAGAATGGGAGACCTTAGTAACACGAGTACATGGGTTATCAAAATCTCGTCTAATTCAGTCATACGTCTCGGGACTCAAAACCCATTTACAAGCAGAACTTGAGATTCATGACATTACATCAATAGAAGTAGCAAGACGAAAAGCAAAAACAACCGAAAATAAATTCGAACCAATGTTTTGGTCAAAAGCGGAAAAAACATCTGTAAGATGAAGGATACCCCAGTATTTGGACTCAAATAATACAAGATATGTTCCACCACATCGTCGTGAAGATGAAAAATCTAATGTGGAAATGCAAAGGATAAAAGAGGGTAAATGTAAATGCTGTGGTGAGAAGTGGGACCCCAAACATAGATGTGCTAAAGGAAAAGAACCAAAGAACCTATATACTTGTGAAGCAACCAATGATTCTAACAATGAAGACTCTGACATAGAAGAAATAGAAGATGCTCCAGAATTCTCACCAGAATTAGATGATGGGAGTATTCTGTAAGTGTCATTATCAGCCATGACAGGTATATCACAACCTCAGACCTTAAAGTTAAAAGGACACATAAAGAAGAACAACGTAGTGGTTCTCATCGACTCTGGAAGCACACACAATTTTCTAGATGCAACCATGGCTAAGAAACTCAATATCTTTTCATTTCCCTTACCAAACATGAAGTTGATGATAGCTAACGGCAAGAAGATTAAAAAGGTGGGGAAATGCCATAAGGTTAAATTGCAGATTCAAGACTTCAGTTTAGAGTCTTCTTTTTTCACAGTACCGTTAGGAGGAGTAGATGTAGTCTTAGGTATCCAATGGCTACGAACTTTAGGTACTTATGTAGCCAATCATCAAGTGCAATTTATAAAATTCAAATGGGGAGGTCAAAAGTACAAACTACACGGATTCCAAGCACCAGAAAATCAAGTTGTATCATCATCTCAGATGATGAAGCTAAGTCGAAAAGGAGCACCCGCGTATGTAGTACAATGTCACCAGTTAGAGATGTTATCTGCAAATATGACCAGAGAAGAGTCACCATAGATACAAGATCTGATTCAGAAGCATGAAAAAGTATTTGAAGACCTACCTATGAAGATGTCGCCTAATAGAGAAATTGAGCATACAATAGAAGTCAAGGCAAGGTCAACAAATGAAGCGAACAAAGTTCCTTCTATAAATTAATTACTCCAAAAGACTTGGAATATCAAGATATCCATTAAGGATATAAATATTATATTAAATATATGAATAAGAATAAGAATGATAATGATTTACAATGAGAACAAGAAGTTTGCTTATAATATATAACGCAAGTGTCTCTTCATGAAGAGTCATGTCCTATTAGACATGCCTCTTCAACCTAATTATTAGCTTAACTTAACTATATATTTATGATTATTATATTTACATTATATTTATATTATTTATATATTTTATTCGTTACATTGCCTCCTTCCTCAAAAAGCTTTGTCCTCAAAGCTTGTCGATGAAAAAAGGCTTGATCTCTTTTTCGGCTTCGAAAGTATTTCTGTTTTGGAATAGTCATCCTCGTTGATACCAGTTGATATGATCTTCTTAGTGACAAACAAAATTGTCGCACTGAGAAGGGATCAGACCATCCCAGATTAATCTTCTGTATAGCATTTTTATCCCTGGAATTTTGTAACGATTTGTTAGGATAAGACTGGATTAAGATTACATCACTATTATCCGGAACATCAGTTTGTTATTTTGGTTATGACTTGTTCAAATATGTAGCATGGTTGATTCATCTGTTCTCATGATTCAGATGTCGATATGGAACCTTTTTTGTTTTATTTTTCCTTACTAGGCATGCGGCAATTTTTATATTTTCTTTTGGCGAAGATGTTGTTGAGTTTGCTATGAAACATTCATTGGGGATGTTCATCGTTTGAATTGCAACATCCACGTGCGTCTTTTCTTCAACTTCCTTATATTCTTCCTGAGTTGTGACATTCACTGAATCGATATTTTTTGTTTTGTCATCAACTTGAATTCCTACATTTGATGCTTCCTTCTTGATAAGTTGTTGTACCTGGTATTCTAATGACTTCTTATCCTTCTTAAGCATCTTAATTTGCATCAACAATTTTTCACTATGGTTTTTAAGTCGAGAAACTTCTTCATTTAGGTCAATAGTGATTTTGTCAATTTCATTTTGCAATAATTTGTAATACTTTTTACCTTCATGAGAAATTACTTTTGAAATATTCGATATATCTTTGCGTTATGAATTAGGTTCAGTGTAACATCTTGGAGCGTTATTTTTCTTCTTCTTGTAAGAAATGTTAAAAACTTTTTCTTAGTATTTAGAATAAAGGAACCTAGAGTTTTCATCCATGGTGATCCCAAAACAATGTCACTATCATTAAAAGATAGGGTTTGCACGATGAATTGTGAGGTAAAAGTATAATCTCCAATATTTAGGTGTAAATTGTTTATATTGTATTGTTTGCCAAAATTTTTTGTTTCAACTATATTTGATTCAGGAATCACCAATTGATTAGCACATTTAGGACTAACATAATTAATTCCTTCAGTAGGACTGATAGAGATTATGATGTCTCTTCCTGCGAGTGATCCTTTGATGTTAAATAGTGTGCGAACGCATGTACTACGGGTTTCAGGAAACCTTTCATTACTAGTCTCCATTTTTTCCTTTATGTTTTTACGTAAACAATATGTCAACTTGAGCTATTTTTATTATAAAATATCACTTATTTCTCCTATATATAGTTTTCAAATATTCTCCTCTTCTTCTTTTTTTGTTCGCTCTTTTATAATAAATTTTTTTATATAATAATAATTTTTTTATATATAATTATAATTTATATATATTATAAAATTATAATTATATAAAATTTATATATACTTTTTTGAGACC
>APFE030967602.1:96263-146963 GCA_000404065.3 Pinus taeda | reverse complement strand
ATTTATGATTATTATCTTTTACATTATATTTATATTATTTATATATTTTATTCATTACATCTAATCAAATAACTTTCAAAATATTATACAAATCCATAATATGTTCCAGAGACCTATCCATTCTATAAATTCAAATACAACAACATCATACAAGATCATAGGAACTATCCTGAATTGTGCATTGCAAAAATCACAATCCTTTACCAAGAAAAACAATCAAAGTCTTTAACCATAATAAATCCATAATATTAACAACATATCAAACAATGGAAACCACATATTGTAACACTTTAGCTAAGCTCACCAAGCAGTGATTCATGATCACATAAATAGCTCTATACTTCATATGCATATTAACAAGAAAAAATACCTAAAATCCCCTCATAACCATGAGAACATACATATACGCATCTTGTTACACAACATTTTGTTACTGTCCCTGTACTCCCTGTTCCATGATCTTGGAGGACCTCTACAGTGAACCCTACATGTTTTCCCATCATGAAGAAATTCCCATCATGTCCCTCTTCATGGGAAAAACAATTTCCTTTTGCATCATTTCCCAAGAATCTTCCTTTTACCCCAGTTTACAAGACTGGCGCTAATGAACCATTTCCTTCTCATGCCGATTTGTAGAGATAAAAACCAGGACTAGTGCCATACAGTTCTACTGAGCCTTTTCTCAGTCACGTTGATCCTCTTTTGGATTTTTTTTTAAATATGGAGTCGAAGCTTCCAGGACTAGAAGCTTCGTAATGTAAGTCTGGTAAATGGTTAGGTTGGATGAAGTTGAGGAAGTCAGTTTGGGCTCCTTTCCCCTATTAATATGGAACAAACCCAAGAGATAAGGCCTCTCCCATGATAAGAGGAACCATCTCCCCTCCATCCAAGCTATGTAAACCCCTCCTTTTATAAGCTACACTAGTTTTTCAGTATTAGTATTTTTGGAGCTTGAATAACCAACAAGATATTATAGCTTGTAGCTATCTAGTTTATGTTTGAGGGAGAATAGTGTGTATGGTTTGGTTTGAGACTAAAGGGAAGAAGCCTTAAAATGTTTATTGTTGGGGCTATCCATGAGATGCTAGCAGAAGTGTGGGAACCCGAATACGTCAAAGGAGACCAACGACGTCAGGGCATTGGTTGTAATCTCTTTTTGAACTTATATGAATACAACTATTGATTGCTTTCCTATATTAAAGTGTTATCTTCATTTGATGGCTTAATGTTCCTAGACATGTTAAGTAGGATGAATGCAATTTGTATGTTATCATGTTTGTTGTTGTTGTTTGTTTGCTTGTTTCAGGTATTCGAAGGAAGGAAACGAAAAGTAGCTGGAGTAAGGAAGTAGGATCATCACCAAGTGGAATAGCATTCTAAGAGGTAGGCCCTGTTATTCAATTCTAGCTTAAGGAAATTTTCCATAAATTGTTTGTTTGTGGCTAGACCCGCTCTCTCGAGCTAGAGGAATTGTCTGTGTCCGCACCTATAATTTACCTGCACCACAAATTGGCGACTCAACTCGGGAGCCAAACCTTCTATTTGATTGATTATCATTTTATGTTTCGTGTGAACTTTTCTAGTATCACCATTTCCCTTTAGTTTTCTTTTCTTTTCCTTGTTTACTGTTCCGAGTCTAAAATTTACAGTGGCAAGTCTGGTTTTAGCCTTTGAATATTTATTTTTTTTCCTTGAATCCTTGGTCAACGTGCTTATTTTTTTGACAGTCGCATCGATCATCGTGAGTTTCTTTAAAACAGTCGTGCCAACTCCCTTCTAGCGCCTGTTGTCAGGTAGGAAGTCACACCAATTCCTATATGTGAAGATCAGGGTTTCCCCTAGATCATAACCAGTGTGTCTTGCCCTCTTTATTTCTGCCTCTTAGCTTGTTCTGATTGTGTTCACCCTGACTGGAAAGCTTCATTGGCTTGGTTTATGTGCTTGTTTGGTTTGCCTTTTCTTTACTTGGTTTCTTGAGTCCTTGGATGGTTTGTGGCCCTAGGGAATCTAGGTCGTCATCCATTCAACTATTTGTGTGCTCAGCAAGTCAAGTTGTTGGTTAAGTTGCTCCTTGCATTTTGTTTTTAGTTCTTTTGTTGCTTTGATTTCCATTTAACAAGTTTGAAAAGTTTCGTTTGTTGATTAAGTGTCTCTTTTTGGGCATAGATCACATTGCTCATCCTTGTTTTGGTTGAGTCTTTGCATCATTAGTTTGGAAGGAATTCTCTTTTGTGCTTTGCATTTGCTTGAGGTTGATTGTTTTGAAAAAATTTCATTGAAGTGTTTGTGAAAGATTCATTTTATCATTTCATTGAAAAATACATAATTCTAGGCTGCTAAATCAATATGTTACATTAGCTAGCATCATTGAAGACTAGAGTTGCATCGTCATTTGCATTGAAAAATAAATGAATTCTCTTTACTATTGAAAGGACTACTTGAGGTGTGTTTGATAGGAAATATGGTAATTGGAAAGGGTTTTTCATCATTTTCTTTTCAAAAAAACGAAGTAGTGAAAGGTCATTGTGCTTTCAAT
Source organism: Pinus taeda (assembly GCA_000404065.3). Taxonomy (NCBI): domain Eukaryota; kingdom Viridiplantae; phylum Streptophyta; class Pinopsida; order Pinales; family Pinaceae; genus Pinus; species Pinus taeda. The sequence goes on along the minus strand of APFE030967602.1, from coordinate 144,427 downwards.
TGCTTGTTTGTTGCATTGATTGTGTTTTCTACTCTCATTAGTGTAGACAATTCATTGAATTGAAAGGGTCTTGTCTCATTTAGCTACATATAGGAGTTTTTCGAGTCACATCGATAAGGCCTGAAAATCGAGACATAATTTCAAGATAAACTTTAAAATGTATTCAATTAACCTAAGGCGCATTTGAAACCTAACAATCACATTTAGAAGGTCTAGGCTAGAGACATGTTTCGACCTCTTTAAACCTAGCTGTTGTCATTCACTTCGGCACTAGACAATGCTAGTATGGACTTGTGCTCCATGTACCATCGCATATATAAAGGGAGACCTCGCTAGGTTGCAATCCTTTATCCATAGGAAGCTAAGTCTACCGCCTTGTAAACGTGATACATCGAACACAACATTTCAGGAGATTGCCTGCCTGTACTTCTTAGTTCACTGGGAGGTATTCTGCAGTTTATAGTTACCTGGTAATCCTTTTTGCCTAGATTATCTTAAGTAGTCATTTTGATCTTTTTGACTCCCTAAATATAAAATATCTTCTTAGCGCTTGTCCTTTTGAGCTTGTTTCAAAATGAAAGTGATAAAGTCACCTTTGCTTTTGTCTCGACTCTTAAAATATGAAAAAGCACCAGTTGGTTTTTGCATCTTAAAAAATTGTTGCCCATGATCATATAACATTCCTGTTAGTCTTTTTCTAGACCATATCGTGAGTATACCTTTAAATAAATTTTAAAAGCCTTGGAATCAATCTCTCTCTTCTTGTTAATTGAGACAAAGTCATCATGGCTGAACCATCAGGTTCGCCTAGTTCCTCTTCCCCTCCTCTGTTTGAAAGATCATCTGAGGAGCCTTTTCCTGAATTGCCGTAATCACTTGAGGACCAAGGTGTTGAACTTGGAATTTTTATGAGCATAATACCTTTGTCATTTCGTCCTCCCCCTCCCTCGGATACTGGGTCACTTTTTGACATTGGCCTGGAATCTCCGAATAATTCTATCCAGACCGCCGAGAGTCTGCCGAATTTTCAAGGTTAGCTAGGATTGGTTGTTTATCCTCTGAATCCTTTGTTAGATACCATTGTGATATCACCACAGTGCCGGTATAGTCCGTATGATAAACCAGGTATTCCTTTGGAATTATCCCCTCGAACATCATTGGTTGTCCATCGTCATTTGTTTTGACCCATGGAATCAGAAGGTGAAATCCCATTCTCCTCCCTGGGTCACTTAGTGGTTTCCACTCCACACACTGTCGATGAGCAGGCATATCCTTTCCCTCCTAAAGGTTTCCCTTACACGGGAAGCATTCCGACCAGTGTTCATCTTGAGTTTCTGCATAATTACGTGATTTTATCTCAGTTAGTTTCAGGGACGCCTAGGGCCTCATCGCTACATCACAACCCTATCTTGTCATCTGGCGCTATGCCTACCTCAAGTCTGTTCATTTAGAACCCGACCTCCCAACCGATGGTGCATTCTGTAGTTACCTCAGTTCTGGGGCAACCCACCATTTTGAATCCTCTTGTTTCGTCAGTCCAAGTAACCCGTCCAGTTCAACCGACGGTCTTGAGTCATGTCTCTGTCAGTTCTTCGATTCCTCTAGTGAGTGGACTGGCTATGCCACCGCATGGGGGGAAAAGTCTGAATGTTTCTATGATGTTTGGAACAACCCATGTGAGTGGCTCACAAACTAACATGGATGGGATGAACCATCCGTATTTGGGCGCCATTCCAAACCTTACTGGTCCTACTGGATTGAGTAATGTCCAGTACCAATAGCTGAACCCTGTTGGTCCATCTGGGTCAAGTAACATCCAATACCAACAACCCAATGTGGCTCAAGTTCAGTACCAAACTCCTTATGTTCCATATGGTTCACATGCGATGGTTAATCTGCCTTATGTCCCTCAGCCTGGACCTTATGTTCAGCTTGGTCCGTCTGCCGTACCTGGTGGATATGGCCAGATATAGTTTGAGAAGTTTAATGGTATCACTTCGAGAACTGTTCAAGTACCCTTGTAGCAGCAAGGGAAACCTTCGTTGCAGCAAGGGCCATCCATGCAGCAACAAGGGAAGATAGTGCCGCAACAACGACAGCTGTAACAACCACAGGGGAAACCCTTGCAACCGTTGCAACAAACCATGCAGTCATAAATGCAGTATGTTCAACAATCTTCCCAACCTTTGTCCTTGCAATGTCAACCTCTGTAGCTGCAAGGACAACATTTACAGCCGCAAGGCTAGCCCTTGCAGCAACAAGGTCAACCCGGGCATCAATAACCCTTATAGTCATATCAACGGGGTCAACATTTGCAAGGCCAAGGTAGGGTGAAGTCCTGCAGCAGCAAGCCCAAAATCCTTATGTCCAAGGGCAACAGGTTCAGAATCCTTTTGTCCAAGGGCAGAAAATCCAAAATCCTTATGTCCAAGGGAAGCAAGCGAAAAATCCTTATGTCCAAGGGCAGCAGGTCCAAAACTCTTTTATCTAGGGGCAACAGGTTCAAAACCCTTATGCTCAGGGGCATCAGGTGCAAAATCCATATGTCCAAGGTCAATAGGCTCAACAACCTTTTAAACCGTATGTTGCTTATCAACAGCTTATGGCTGGACAGTTTCAAGGCTTTCAAGGTCAGAATCCTCCCTACGGGTAGGGTAACCTATAGTGGGGGAAAAATCAAATGCCATATGGATAAAACCCTCCACTATGGGGACATAATCCTTACCAGCAGGGATGGGTTCCGCCTGTTGGGCCGGCTTATCAGCCTCAAATGCCTTTCAACACCCAGTTGTCGTTCTTGGCTACATTAGAGTTTCCAGATGTGTCTAGGCTCACGAATGACCCGATTCTTCATTCACCATACTGGCCTCCAGTTCCATCCAAGATCCCGAGTGATTTTCTGAAGTTTGAACGAAAGGCGAAAGAGGATCAACAGGCCCATGTGATGACATATCACCTCCAGTGCTCCTCAAATTCCTACGTTGATGATTCCATTCATCTTCAACTTTTCCAATGAACTCTTACAGGTGCTGCAACTAAGTGGTATATCAAGCTACCTCGAAATACCTATCATGACTTTAACACTCTCGCCATGGCCTTTCTCACACATTTCCAGTTATTGGTTTGCTATGAAACTGGCACCCATCTGCTAATGTCGCTAAAGCAAGACACTGTGACCCACATCTCTGATCACATCCATGAATGGAGATGTAGGTGTCGCCTGATTAAGTTTGAGATTATTGATCAGTTGTTGATAGAGTGGTTCACCAAATCATTCGTCAGCAAAATTGTTGAGGACATTGCTATGGGTGGATGTGTCACTGAGGAATAAGCCATCGTGCCCCAGTATTTAGACCTTGTCTATTCACAATCTAGCACGTTATATGATATGTTACCCGATGCGCCCAGACCATCATCTGATCTGGCGACATCTATGTCTCCAACTACACCTCCTGTTGATGGATTAATTGGTTTAGTGACTCAGACCCCCGCAAAATCTTCTTCCAAACAGAAGTTGGTCTCCAAAACTTCATCCAATGATTCCTCTTGCAATTCACCAGGCCTTGGTAAAACCTCAGAGGTTCTTGTTGTCCAGTCTACCGTAGCGGATGAATCCTCTAAAGGTAAGAAGAAAGGAAAAGGCAAGGATATAGTCAATGCCCTGAAACAAGGCCCTCCTAAGTCTTCTGCTGGTGATGCTTCCCAATGGAAGCCCAAATATCCATGCCTCATCTGTGAGGAGGATCACTATACTAAGGATTGTCCCAGACAATCCGAAGTTAGTTGTTTGCTGAAAGGGACCCCAACTATCCTAGAAGAGCCCTTTCTGTCTCAGCAGACCCAAATGGTAGATCAACCTTAGTCATCCACTTCCTCAGGTTCCCAAGTGTTCATGACGAATATCCCTATCAATGTGGCTACCAAATCAAAATATTATCAAACACCTACCCTGACAACAGGAAAAGAGAAAGAAGGTACCCCTTCTTCTTCTACCCCATCAAGTTCTAGTCCTCTCCATATAGAGTGACCTAATCCTGATTCCGCCATTCGACCACCTTATCGAGGTGTGCTACGAAAGTCCTCGTACAATCCAAACGCTCGAGCCACTCAACATTATAACATTGTTGAAGATTTGGCTCAAGCACCAAGCTACATCTGCTCGCGAGGTCCTTCAAAGCTGTCCTTCTCAGCGGAAATTATTACTGTCAGCTATTGGAGGTATTGATCCAAATGACACTAATCTCATCTATTTTGATCTGGAAAACCATGTTCCATGTTTACCTCATTAGATTTCCTTTCTCATTCAGGTGATCATAAATGAGGAAACCATTCATCGGACCATCATTGATGAAGGTGCTTCTACCTGCATCATGTATGTCACTTGTTGGAAGGCAATTGGTTCTCCTACTCTGAACCAGTCCCCTAACACTTCGAAAGATTTTGATGGATGTGGTTCGCGGCCATTCGGTGTCCTTCCTAATCTTGACATTACATTGGAGGGAAAGATAATACAAGTCGAAGTAGAGATCATTGACACTCGTCGTAACTATAATATTCTACTCAGACGGAGATGGACCCATGCCATGCATGCTGTACTCTCCTCCCTTTTCTATATGATTTATTTTCCTCGTCAAGGGAATATAGTCATAGTTGACCAACTGTCCTCCTTTGCCTCTTCCTCCTCGGATGACAATGTTCCTTATGTAAAGAACATCGATGCTTTTTATGAGAGTGTGGGGGCAAGACTCTTTAATGATCCTAACTTGATGGGTATTTTTCTGCTCCCACCTTCTCATGTTGCCTCTGTCAACATTAGTCAAGTCTGATCCTTGGGTCATTCTCTCACCAAATCTTGTTGATACATGGGGCGAGGTTATGTCATTAAGTCCCACCGAAATTAACTATGTGGAGATTGTTTCGGCTTCGCCTTCGCCTTCGATATCCTTTGATCATCCTGTTTCAAGAACAAGTCTTGATGTGTATTCTCAATCCCCATGGATTGGTTCTTTGGAATCCCTCGATCCCTTAGCCAAGAATTTTCTTTCTGAAGAGAGTATTATGGAAGTTATGTCTCTGGAGGAAGTACCTTGGAACAACACTCATCATCATTCCTCGTTCTTACCTGGCCCGATAGTCATGTCTACTTGTCTTGAGAAGTTCTCTTCTTAGTTCCCAACCCTATGACTTCAGACGTCGATCATGACCCATGAAGTTTGGTCGGAAGGGAACATGGGTAACATTACCCAAAAGATGTCGATTGATATTTTTGTCAAGCCTGGTGTCATTGAAAATGTCCATATCGGGGTAACTTGTTCTCTAGATGAGATCAAGCTCTATACTCGTCTATTCCAAGAGTTCCAGGATGTTTCTATGTGGTTATATGAAGAAATTCCAGGCATTGACCCAATTATAGTCGTGCACAAAATTCAAACTTACCATCATGCGAAGCCCGTTCACCAACAACTTCGTCTAGTGCACCCTAGAAAAGCAGCCACCATCAAGGGTGAAGTTGAAAAAATTTCTTAAAGCTGGATTTATTTATCTAATCCCTCTTATAGATTAGGTGTCGAATATTGTACCGATGACAAAGAAATAAGGCACTATTCGCGTTTGCATCGATTACCGTGATCTCAACCATGCCTGTCCAAAGGATAATTACCCCACTCCCTTCATTGACTAGATCATTGATGAATGTGCCAAGAGTGAATTATTTTCCTTAATGGACGATTTTTCTAGTTACAACCAGATAAACATTGCGCCAACTGATCAAGATAAGACAACCTTTATCTGTCTGTGGGGGACCTTTGCGTATAAAAATCTTCCTTTTGGCCTTAAGAATGATGGGGCTACATTTCAGAGAGCGATTTCATATGTGCTCCATGACATTCGAAACATCATTCAACCTTACTTGGATGATCTCCCCGCTCATTCTTGTAAGCGTCGTGATCATCCTAATCATCTCTGGTAAATTTTCCTTCATTGCAGACACTACAACATTCGACTGAATCCACATAAATGTGTCTTCTACATCGAATCTGGATGAATCCTTGGCTTTATCGTTTCGAAAGAAGGCATTCACCTTGATCCTCTTAAAGTCAAGGCCATTGTTAATTTCCCCCCTCCATCTTTGTTGCATCAACTGCAGAGTCTGCAGGCAAAAGAAAATTTTCTCTGTCGTTTCGTACCAAACTATGCTAAGCTAGATTTAGGGTTCACCCGATTGCTCAAGCAAGGAACCCCATTTGTTTAGGATGAGGTTACCCAAAAGTCTTTCGAAGACCTAAAAGCTGTCCTCATAAATTCTCCTTTGTTGCACCCTCCGAATTATCATCGCGATTACTTCCTCTATGTAGCTGCAGCCTCTAGTACCATCACTATGGTACTGGTACAAGATGATGATGGAGGTAATGAACATGTTATTTACTACCTCAGTTGCAATCTACTCGACACTGAGACACATTATGCTCATGTCAAGAAGTTGGATTTGGTTGCCGTACAGGCTGCTGAATGCTTTCAGCACTACATTCCCCTCTGCACTACCATTGTGATTTCTGAGTGCAACCCCATGACCTACATCCTGAATCATCAGTTGCTAGGGGGCAAGTATTCTAAGTGGATTGTCATCCTCCAAGAATTCAATTTGGTGTTTACTACTACCAAATCTAAGAAATCACTGGTCTTCGCTGAGTTGATTTTCTCCCTTCCCTCTGCTTCTCTTCTTGCTAGTGCTGATGAGCAACTCCCGGATGAGACTCTTTTCCTGATTAGCACTCTTGACCCCTGGTACAGTGATATCATCATATATCTCCAGAAATCCACCTTCCGGTCTACGTTGACCAAGGATGGTTGTCGACGCATTTGGCATCAATCCCAACCTTACTGTATCATTGGAGATACTTTATACCGTTTCAGTGTCGATTCAATTCTTCGTCATTGTCTCACTCTCGATGAGGTTGAAAGAGTCTTAAATGACTACCCTTCTGGCGCATGTGGTGGTCATTTGTCTGGATATGCTACTGCTCAAAAAATATTTCGCGCTGGTTATTTATGGCCCTCCATCTTCAAGGATTGAATCCTTGTTGTTCGCAAATGCCATGAGTGCCAAATTTATCAGCGAAAAATGCCCGCCCCACCTACTCACCTACACCCCATTATTACCATTTGTCCTTTTGCCAAATGGGGAAATGGCTATCTGATATGTAACCCTCGTTCAACCGGGGGACATGGTTATATTATCGTTGCCGTGAATTACTTCACCAAATGGGCCAAAGCGATGCCTCTCCTCGAGATTTTTCTGAGGGTGATTTGGTTCTTTTGTATGATCATGGTAATGATAAGCTGGGGCAGGTAAGTTCGAACCCATGTGGCATGGTCCCTACATTGTTAAACGTGTTTTACAAAAATGGGCTTGTGAGCTAATTTATTATGAGGGCAATCCCTTAGACAAGCCCCATAATGGGCTTTATCTCAAAAAGTACTATGCCTAGGTCATTTTGCATGGCTACTTTTGTATAATAGTGTGTTATTCATTTTTGTGCAGTGTGGTTTGGTGTGTTGTTTTTCAAGCAACTTTTCTGCTTATTATGTTTGCACCTGCTTTGCAGATGTTTGTGTCTCCTCACATCGGTTTCACTGATGGTGCTTGTCGTAGTACCTAGAATCTATCATCCGAGGCATGGGCCATTTATGACCCCCATGGTGAGTTGATTGATCTTCAAGGTATTTGTTTAGGTCAAACAAATAACATTGTTGTATATAGCGCAATTATCAAATTGTTGTCAGAAGCTATTGCTCATGCCATCCAGGAATTGGTTGTCAACCTTGATTCGTAACTTGTTGTTCTTCAACTCAACGAGCACTATTCCATCAGAAACCCTTAGATATTGAGAATGTATTTGCGTATTCGTTTATTGGAGAGAAATTTTGATTACATTACATATCATCATATTCCTAGGCATATGAATACATTGACATATGCATTAGCTAATTATGTGTTGGATAAACATTTGCGAAACATGTGAAAAAAAAAACAAAACATTTGTACCATAGTAAGCAAAGAAATATAGCACATATATGTATATATATATGTATATATATATAATATATATATATATATATATATATGTATATATGTGTGTGTGTATATATATATATATATATGTATATATATAACATATATATATATATGTATTATACAATAATGTATATATATACATATATATATATACATATAGATACACACACACACACACACATACATATATATATATGTCGATAATGTTTGAGTGTCATACATAAAAACCCCAAAAAATAATATATGTGTTCAAATACATCCATGGCTCGCAGACCTCAAAAATGTAAAATGTTAATCCTATGGACTATTTGGCATTGTGCTCATGATAGCACGTAACTGCTCGAACTACACGAGTCAGTAGTTGGCAGATCTAGTTTGAAACCCCCACTATGTGCCTCTGATACTGGCGTGGGATGTCACCCACCCGGGCATACTTCTAGATAAGGAGCGATAACGAACTGCTGAGAAACATGCCTGGCAATCAGGGACATCTCGGAAGGACACTCTGGTCCCACATCTGCATTTACAAAATCGAAATGTCATGAATGCATGTGCTTCAAAAACAATAAAAAAATCAAAATTTAAAATTGTTTTTACCTCCATCGTCATAATCTTCTCCCTCTAGAAGCGGCGTATCTGGATCACTGTGGAAGTCGGTACCGCTATAGGGCCAATCGTCTACTACGATTAACTGACACCGTAGCCATGAAAAGAAGGTGGGCTTATATGGCATATGTCGGCCCCCGGTGATTTTATGCATCAGTGCACTCCAACGGACCATCCATGGGTCTTGTGGCAATGGCGGATCCACCTCAGCAAGCTAGTAGTGAAATAGTGGGATGTGCTCCAAAAAGAAGGTCATTAGAACGAAACCATAGTAGAACTACTTCAGGTTTCCTAACTTGGCATTGGATAGATGGCGCTTCATGTTTACCTTAATGGCTTCTGCCCAGTTGAAGATACGTGGCTTCGTACAGTCTATACCATATTAAAACTTGGACTTGTTGGACTCATGTTGTGCCTAAGCCCTAGCCACTCTGTTTATGGTCAACAACAACACTTTCAGCACAAGATCTTGAACAATCATGATCTCTATCTTGCCGTTCATTGATTTTAGTGCTTCCGGGCAGTGTTCTATGAGAAAAATGTTCACACTTTCCCCAATAGGCCTGGACCCATACAGATTGTCTAGTTCCCCTCTTCAAGACACTCCAATGGTGAAATAAATGACGAAAGTTTCCAACTCCAGTTCTTGGTCTCAGATCATAAAAACTTCTCGATTGACATCCCAAAGACTAATCAAATACTGTAGCAATTTGGGTTGAGCCCAAAGACTTGGTGTGAGGGAGAATTTGAGGAGCCCACAGTTCCTCAGGGAATTTAAGCATTTTGGATCTGCCATTGCCTGTGAGTCAATTTCCTCATGCTCACGTTCCCTCCAATCAACAATTTCTTGCTATGTTTTCCTTGCAAAAATCATAAAATCAAGTCAACAATCATCCTTAGCTAAAGAAATTTGGATCACAGTAAAGAAATCCAGGAAAAAATCAAAATTTTTGTGTTCACGGTGCCGGCGCGATTGTTTAAAAAAAAACAGCACCGACGACATGATTCACAAATTTAATAACCCTTGATCAACATGATTTTGTGCCTGGAAATCGTGCCAACTAAGGGCAATTTTTTTGTTGCTAAATCCTCCTCAAGAAGTCCAAAAAATGGTTAAAAAGAATAAAAATAAGCATTAAAATGAAGCTAAAGGTCTTGGCTCTTACCTACAACTGACGGATCGTCGAATGGCCTCCCAAATCTCCCACAACCTGCTCCTAAAAATATAGGGCACAAACGGGTGAAAAGTTCTCCACACAAGCTAAAAAGGTAAAATTGTAAAAATTATTTACTTTTTCCTCCTTTTATTCATTTTCATGAGATATTAGGGTTTTAAAAGTATTTCTAACCTATTTTTACCTTAGAAATTGGATAATGCATTTACCTTTTATGCAATGACAGGCGACAGATTACTGATGATGGTACTGGAGTCACGTTTAAGCTCTTTTCTCGACTCGTAAAACTCAAATGAAAAGATCACCGAGTATTTTTCCGGTTTTTAACTTGTAAAAGAGAATAAAAATGGGAGGTGTATTTTTCAGCTCTTTTCTGACTCTTTAAACACAAAAATATTGTCAAGCTCTTTTCATTTTGAACTCATTAAAGGCTATGAAATGTCGTTTACCCATTATCGGTTTACACCTTTTTTGGGTTGGGATAAACTATTCACGAAAAAGGTACTCCTTGATTGAAATGGTCAAGTGGTTCTCTCAAGTATCATTTTCTACCTTTTTAGGCTCGAGAGACACAAATTTATGAAAAGGGACCATGTGGAGTTTTCTTTTCCGTGTCTTTTTCAAACTATCTAAACATGAAAAAGATACTGAGTTACACCTTTGTCGGACTCGTTAAAACATTAAACATCATTGGATTCGTCACCATGACAGACATGAGCTTTTCCTTCCTATGGCTCATTAAACTTACTAGGTCAGATTCATCTGAAGGATGAACTTACAGTGAAAGCACATGTTATCCCCTTCAAGCTTGTGATTAAAAAATAATTGGGGTACCTGCCATAAATGGTGGGGGAAAATGGGAAATTCTATCAGTTGTGTCAATAGCTCACTCTTGAACATGACACTTTCTACTTCTGTTGGGTTGGGATATCCTCCCTTCATCATTCACATTCCTGGGTTGGGCCGTCCATTTTTTCCTTCCATTTGATCTCTGCCATGTCATCATGACCATCGATCCTATGAATCCAAAAGCTTCCAAACTCTGAAGTCATTTCATTGATATGTTCAAGAGTTATTCCTTCTGTGGTTACAATTACTCCTAATTCTTCGTATCATCTAAAATCATTGCATCCCTTTGTCTCATGTCAATTATGTGGGATACATCATGGCCCTCTTTTGACATGGTCGCTTCCTGTCGACTTCATCTCGTTATCCAGGAAGTTGGCCGAGAGACTCCCTTCCAGTACCTTAGAGATTGCATCCCCTAATGGTAAGTTCTTCACACTCGATGACAAAGTTTACATCATTGGATTTCGATTGGGTGACTTCATGGGTGTTCGATTTCAGTTCCGTTATTCGCATTCTATGAACTATGTTGCTGGTACCTTAAGGGCCATTGTCATTATTGGTGGTTTATGTTGCGTTTGTTAATGGTTCATATCATTGACTAGTAATCAAGCGACTTTCTAGCATGTTAGACTTCAACACATTTATTCACATGTTAGAATTTGTACTTTGATCGGGTCGTGTTGTAGCACAAGACCCTGGGCTCAGATTACAAAAGTCCAGGTTGCAAGGCGATGTGACATGATCATGTTGATATACATGTCTCTTTCAGATGGATGGCTATGACCATACCATGAGTTGTCATATGTGATCCTTCTCATTATTGGATGGTTGTGACCATACCTTGGTTTCCATATGATCGTCTTTATTGGATGGCTGTGGCCATGCCTTGGATCCATTTACATGATCATTCTCTAGATGGATGTGTCCATACCACAATTCATGTATCATTTGTTAGAGTTTTCATTGATGTATATGTATTTATGCTTTCTTGCAAGTTTTCCGACGACGGACTCCAGTTCCCCGCATCTACTTGTAAAGCATTTCACCCCTCACTCTAGTTCGGCCTTCACGCTTTTGAGGGCATTTGTTACACAAAATTTTGTCACTATCCCTGTACTCCCCATTCCATGATCCTGGAGGACCTCTACAATGAACCCTACATTCTTTCCCATCATGTCTCTCTTCATGAGCAGAACAATTTCCTTTTGCATCATTTCCCGAGAATCTTCTTTTTACCCCAGTTTACAAGATTGATGCTAATGACCTGTTTCCTTCTCACGCCAATTTGCAGAGGTTAAAACCAGGACTAGTGCCATACGTCACTACTGAGCCTTTTCTCAGTCACGTCGATCCTCTTTTGGAAAGTTTTTTAAACATAGAGTCGAAGCTTCCAGGTCTAGAAGCTTCATAATGGAAGTCTAGTAAATGGTTGGGTTGGATGGAGCCGAGGAAGTCAGTTTGGGATCCTTTCCCATATTAAGATGGAACAAACCCAAGAGATAAGGCCTCTCCCATGATAAGAGGAACCATCTACCCTCCATCCAAGCTATATAAACCCCTCCTTTTACAAGCTACACTAGTTTTTCAGTATTTGTATTTTTGGAGCTTGAATAGCCAACAAGATATAGCTTTTAGCTCTCAAGTTTATGTTTGAGGAAGAATAGTGTGTTTGGTTTGGTTTGAGACTAAAGGGAAGAAGCCTTAAAATTCCCATTGTTGGGGATCTCCATGAGATGCTAGCAGAAGTGTGGGAACCCAGATATGTCGAAGGAGACCAGCGACATCAAGGGATTGGTTGTATCTCTTTCTGAACTTATATGAATACAACTCTTGATTAATTGCCTACATTAAAGTGTTATCTTAGATTTGATGGCTTAATGTTCCTTGACCTGTTAAGTATGATGAATGCAATTTGTATGCTATCACATTTGTTGTTCTTGTTTGTTTGCTTATTTCAGGTATTTGATGGAAGGAAATGAAAAGTAGTTGGAGTAACGAAGCAGGATCATCACCAAGTGGAATAGCGTTCTAAGAGGTAGGCCCTCTTATTTGATTCTAGCTTAAGGAAATTTTCCATAGATTGTTTTTTTGTGGCTAGACTCGCTCTCTCGGGCTAGAGGAATTGTCCGTGTCCACACCAAGAATTTACCTGCACCACACATCTCATCATAGACAAGTAGGAATATCACATTCCTCCACTAGTAGTACCAATACATTCAATGTCTTAACACATATCAACATTATTCATCATTCATAGTGAAAAATTTACATATAAGTAAATACACATATCTAATTAACTAGAATGACTGGAACCTAAGGGGGGGGCTTCAATTCTCCACCCAACTATAGGCTAGCTACACTGCAACCTTTCTTGTAGTTGATCACCCCCTTTGTCAGATTTAGAGTTTGATTTAAGTGCTCAAGGAAATTTACATCAATACCAATCATCCAAATGAGATGGATGACATTATCCATGTGATTTATCAATTGCTTACAACAATAAGCACCACAGTTACTCTACCACCCCTTAGAATAGATCATATGGATTTACCCTAGGAATAGTGAATTTTTAATTAGTCGAGTATGATCTCAATCTCAAAGTAGTTTAACAACTACATTTTCAAGGCAAGCACTACATGAATCTAAAGCACACTATCCAAGTGGTTTAAATTAAGAACCACAATGACTCCACTTGATAGTGGTTTATCATCCTTCCAACAAAAAACCAAATGGTTTAATCACCCTTCAAAAAGCTCTAAGTGGTTTATCATCCCTAAGGAAAGAACTAATAGGTTTATCGATTGATAAAACTAACACTAATGAGTCAAATTATCCAATGAGTCTCCATTGGCCCATCACAAAACCAATACACAAAACCTGTCACATACAATAAACTCATAGGATCATCATCCCATATTATCTTCTCTTCATTTCACTCTCCTCCATGATCTTATGCATTCATTGTTCCTTGTGTTAAAGATTTTACATCCACTTACACATTGTGCATCTCTTTTCCTATCTTTGTGTGTCCCTTTTGCCACTAAATAAATTTCATGTCTATTGGTTGTTGACTTCACCAACATGTCCCACAAGAATCAATGAATTATGGGGTTTTCCCTTTTACTCATGTAACCCATACTCTACCTCCCTGTCTACTATGTAGACCATTTAATTTAGTTAGGGAACTGGTAACATGAATAAATGAAACAACCTAGGTTAATCACTTCCCAAGCAACTCCCCCTCCTTAGTCTATTAATCCATGTCCACTCCTCTAGCACAGTCATTATTTTTATTTCCTATTATTTACCTATTTAATAAACACAATGGCATTTACAAGAGGAGTAACAAAAAGGGTTGTCACAATCTAGTACCATTGGGTATCATATCCTATTACATCATTCCAATGAATACATCCTTGAGTCCCCTACCACATTATATTACCCTTTGGATGATATGCATCATCATTCCTATTTTCTCCCTCATTAGCCATGTCCCTTACTAGAATATGATATTTAATTAAAATACTTCATTCATGGTCAAGTGTATTGGCTTAAAAACCCCGTCTTGCATAAAGATGCTTTCAAAGAGGGGAATATGGAAAATATCTCACCTTCCATTAAGATGGATATCTATATCAAACCTTAGGTCAAGGAAACATCTTATGGGGGGGAATTGATCACCTGAAGAGGTTGACTCCTACAAATCCTTGTTTAATGAGTTTGGAGATATTTTTTCTTAGTCCTAATTTGAGATTCCTAGACTAGATCCTACCATTGTTGAGCATTTAATTAACACATGGTTGGATGCCATTTCTATCCTCCAAAAGCAATGACCTGTTCACCTTGGCATATCCCCAACCATCAAAGTTGAGATTGTTAAGCTCTAAAAGGTAGACTTAATTTACCCTATTTTTTATACCTCTTTGGTTTCAAACCCTATCCTTGTCATGAAGAATCAAGGAACTATTCAAGTTTATACTAACTTCTAGGATCAGAAAAAGGCTTATCTGAAAAGAAATTACCCAATGTCATTCATTGATAAAATTATTTATGAATTTTCTATCCACATGGTCCTATTATTCATGGATGGATTCTTAGGCTACAACCATATTAGTATTCAACCTAAATACCAATACAAGATCCCCTTCACCCCTCCTTGGGGCTCCTTTGTGTATAAAGTGATGCCAATTGGGTTGAGAAAAGTAGGATTCACTTTTCAGTGAGCCATGTCATACTATTTACATGACTTTATCCATGTTATTCTTGCATACATTGATGATTTCATTACTTAATAAAAATAATGGTCACAACACCTAGAAATTTTGCGAACAATCTTCCTCCAATGTCACAAGTATAAAATCCATCTTAACCCTCCTAAGTGTGTCTTATGCATACCCATGGTGTTTTTTTGAGATTCATTGTCTCAAAGGTTGACATTACCATTGATCCCATTAAGGTTAAAAACATCCTTGAGCCTTACACCAATTTTAGAGCCTTTAGGGAAAGCTAAATTTTTACGTTGGTTTTTCCCAAACTACACAACCATTGCTCATGTGTTTCTTCATATCCTACATTCAAACATTACTTTTATTTGGGATGATCAGTCTCAAAAATATTTCAATGCACTTAAATGTGCCCTTATCTCTGCTCCTTTAATTAGTCCACCCAATAAGGATGTTATCCTTTACCTCTCCACTTCCACTTACATTGTTGTTGATATCTTAGTTCAAAAAGGTGTCCATGGATGCAAGCATGTCATATGTTATGAGAGCAGGGACCTCCTATGTCCTATTCACATGAGAAGAAATTTTCCATGGTTATTGTTTTCTCTGTACATAAGTTGCATCATTACATATTGATGCACAAAAATAGAGTCATCATGAATTCCAAACCTATTTCCTTCCCAATGATTAGGCAGGCTATCAATGGGAAGTATGATTTGTTGTATCATCACTATTCAAGAGTTTGACTTAGAGTTTGTGACCTTGAAAAATAACAAGGGATTGTTTCTTATTAAGTTCATTTTTGAATGTCCCACTAGTGCATGTGACTCACACTTGAATGATCACCTTCCCTATGAACATATATTCTCCATATCCTCCGATGATCCATGATATGGTGATATTCTTGCTTTTCTTCTCACCTAAAAATCCATACCACACTTATCTTGTGATGGTCAATTGTGTATTCATCACCACACCCTATTCTACCTTCTCTTTGGTCATGATCTTTATGTTTGTGGTGTCGATACAGATAAAGTCTTATATGTTTGATATAGTGGTACCTGTGATGGACACCTTTTAGGAATGGCTACTTCCAAAACAATCACATGTGTGGGTTATTTTAGGCCTTATCTCTTTACTAATTGCATTGAGGTAGTGAAACATCATAGCCACGTCCAATTATATGTGCCAAAGGGGTGGACCCAACCGACCTTGTTACACCTTATCATTACCATATGACCATATGTACATCAATGTGGTTGTCAAACACTTCACCAAATGGATTGAAGCCTTGTAAAGTTTTAACAATACCAAGTCTATCATAGCTCATTTCTTTTTTAACCATCTTATTGCTTAATTTAGAGACTTGAAACAATTGGTCCCTTATCATGGATGAAATTTTAAAAATGAATCCTAATGCAAGCTAGAATCACTGTTAGGTTTAGAGCACCAATATTCATCATCCTATTACCCATAGGGAAATTCCAAAGTTGGAGCTATCAATGAAATAATTAAATCCATGCTTTAACATACAATGAATAAGTGCAAATCCAACTAGCATCTCATTCCCTTCCTAACCTTTGGCCCTATAGGACTTCTATTAAAACCACCACTAGGTTCATCCCTTTCCAGCTTATCTATGGAGACGAGGAATAGTTATTTATCAAGTTCCAAATAACCTCCCTTCACCTAGCCATCAAACTTCTCCTCGACACCTTTCCATTATAACAAAGGTTGGTCATGTTGGAGCATGCCAATGAAGACCACCATGTTGCATTGAAAATCATCAAAGCATCCAAACAACGTACCAAAGCTCAATATGACTACAAGGTTCATCACCATGTTCTTTATGAAGGTGTTATATACTTTGTATATGACCAAGCCCACAATATCCTTGATTGAGGGAAGTTTGAATCATTATGGTGGGGCTTTTATGTTTTCAAGCAATTTCTAGTTAATGGGGCATGCATCCTTGAGTGCCCAAAATGATATCTTCTTCCAAACCTTCATAATGCACTCTATATAAATAAATTATACCCTCGAGTATTTCCTCAAACTTCATATTTTCATATTTTTTACATTCTATACGTAGACTTACATTTGTATAGTATTCATCTCACTTGTTATCTTGTACCTTTTAGATGGATCCTTCGTCCTCCTATTGCGGGAGTTGTTATGCATGGAATCTAAGTTTAACAACTTGGTATTCCTTCACCCCTTTGCATTCCCTTGTCCAAACCAATGGTATTTGAATTAGATATTCCAACAATAACTCGACTAGATATGATGTTGTGATAGATTTTTTAGTTGATGCCCTTGATCATCATATTCATTGCCTTCATGTTTGTATTGATTCCCAAATTTTTGTCATACAATTGAATGAAATTTATCATGAGTTCAACCCTATGTTTTTTATAATATCTATGAGTTATGCTTTTGGTAAGATCATTTGAATCCATTTAATTTAGTGATATCCCTAGAAGTCAAAATAGTTATGTAACTACTATTTCAAATAATAATTTATATTGGCATCTATCACATGCATACATAAGAATATAACATTTAACATTCATACCTAGTTTATATTAACATCATAGATTGGTGATGACACATCATTGTATTTCACACAATCACATAAACCATGCATAACCATAATTCACACACACACACACACACACACACGCGCGCGCGCGCACGCACATGTGCACACACACACACACACACACACACACACACACACACACACACACACACACACACACACACACACACACACACACACACATATTAAAAAAATAATAATATCACCATTATCATATGTTTGGAGTCCACTACTTTGAATACCTTTGGAATACCCACATCATGCTACAAAATACATACAAAATCAGGAGCATACATGACATGCATCTAATACTCATAAAAAGGTCCCATACTACTAGCACCATGTTCCTTGCTCTAAGATCATTAATAGATCCTTATCAACCATCACTACTCTCTACAATATTGAGCATCATTCCAAGGGTATACTGGTACATACATCTATTTATTTATCATCCAACTCATGCCATAATCACTTACACACCCTCATCAATGTGATGTCAAACAATCATTATATATCCTCAACATAATTTTGGATATATTTTCTCCCTTAATATCTTGATGGTTGTGGATCAATGGTCCCAACACTTGTTATCCTTTCCACATGCCCTACCAGCCTCACCAGTCCAATCCCTACACGTTACATGGGTTAGAATTCCAATACTACATACTATAAAATTATTACTTATGAAATTAATAAAATCAATAACCAAACACCTATCTCTTACCATATATTCCTCACACACATCCAACTGGAAGTGGCATTTTTGGATCACCCAAAATGACCATTCCAGAGTAAGGTGAGTCCTTTAAATAAATCAAAAGTTGGTCCTAGTGTGCAAACAAGTCTAGTTGGAACACCCTCCTAGCTCCACCCCTCATCCCTATCATAATAGTTTCCCCTAGTTCCACATATTGGACTCCTATGGAACTCATCCCAGATATAGACATGAGTTCAAACGGTAGGTATCTTCTTGAGGGAAGAAGGAGAAAAACATAGTTCCATAAAAACATTCCCCCTATTGACTTGGGGTAGGAAGTTAGTTGGGTTTTTAGTGTTGTTAACATCATATATGCACACTTTTAGTAGGTCCCAATGAGCACACTATCCACCAATAACACATATCCACCAGATAATTTTATGGAGGGAGTGGCTACCCAAAATGAAAATCATTATTGTTTCTAAAATGAAAATCATTGTTGTCACGATATCCCATGTCACAAGTATTTCTAAGTCCATAAGTTGTATCACTAAGTCCATCACTTGGGCCCCTAGTACATAATTCCTATCTATAAACTCTTCTAAATGCCTCTCATGAGGGAATATTGGTTGAGTCTCCCCAACTACCCCCTTTAAAGGGCTCTATCAAAGAAGTAAATGTCCTATATTTTGATAGGAATATGGATGACCTAGATCGTGAATGCATCAAATTCCAAATACCAGTAGCTTAATATCCATGTCATAAGGCTCTCCCCTACCCTCATTATTGGATTGTCAATGAACTTGAGCAATCCATATTGGTCCTAAACCTATGTTTGGAGATCCTCAAACTCTTTCTCCCTCCATGACACTTTCAACCATGCCTACACAAATCCATCTATTTGTCAATAATACATCATCCCATACAAAATTTATGACATGCCTAGCCCAACTTGGGTAATGTATGTTTTCCCCCAAGGACCTGTGTTGGAAAAATCTAGATATGAGTAGCTATAACTGTGGTCCCAATGCATTTATGGGACTAGTACTTAAGTTGGCCACAAAAAATAGGGTAGGTGGTCCCCAAGGGATCAAAAAGAAAAAATATAAAAAGTACTCTACAAGAAATGATGAGGCAAGGGAACTAACCTAAAATTTGCTAATCCAAATTTTGATAGTTAGTTTTTCAACATTGAGCTTTTCAGTATCTAGGTCCTTTCATAATCTTCCAAGGTCAACCTCCATAAGTGCAAAAATTGACTTAGATTTTGAGGTAAAGTCCCTCTTTCTAGAAAACCCTATTTTTTCTCTTTGCCATTTCATCCTCATATGAACTCTAATCAACCTTGTGTCAGCACTATTGGAATACTGATTTCAATCCCTCCAGAAGGGTATTCTTGTTCTTTTTGTGCATTTATACTTCACCAAGACCCCATTTTTTTTTAATTGCAATTGTACTAAGAATAAGGGTGAATTAGTATAATGATAATTTTTACTTATTTATAACTAGTGAAACATCATAAAACATCAATCTCATAAACTAAACAAGTAACATAAGATATACGTGGAAAGCCTTATGGGGGAAACCATACAAATTCTTTATATAAAGTATATTGTAGGAACCAACCTACTATTACATCAATTTGTAGGCACCAAAATACAAGAGACACCAATCCCATTTGTTTTGTAGGCACTAACTTGATGGATATAGCAATCCCCTCTACTAATTTGTATGCATCATCCTACATAAGACACCAATACCCCGCTATTGCTTTTCAGGTACCAACATACAAGAGTCACTAATCCCCTCTACTATTTTGCAGGCACCAAGGAGACTCCAACCCCCTTTGTTTTATTTTAGGCACCAACCTACAATAGACACTGATCCCCTATGCTACTTTGTGGGACTCAACCTATAAGAGACACCAATCTCATCTCTGCTTTATAGGGACCAAACACTGTACAAATGGGGCCAAAATCTGACCGGTATTACTCGGATATGCCACTTATTGGTGTCATCTATTTGACACATTAGAATTGAGAAAATTGTCGTTGGAATTGTGTCAAAAAGTCAGCACTTTATTAAGTGTCAGATATTTGAGGGGATTGACGTCGATTATCTGATGCCAAAAATGGCCAAAATTTCCATTCAAAATCCTATGCTTTGAAGTCAATTTTCCCGTTGGATATCTGATGGTAAAAATTTTGATAGAGACACCCACATGCGTTGAATATCCAATGATACCCACGGTTACTTCCATCACCGTAGACACCAAAAAATTGCGAGACTTTATTGTTAGATATTCGATAATTTGTTATTCTAGTTCAATGGGAATGTCCGATGGTGTGGTGTTAGAAAATCAACGGTAGAACAAGATTGTGCGACGAGAGTGTTATCTCTCCGATGCTTCCTTTCGTAGGTATGGGGAAACAAGTATGACATTTCAATGATAGATAATCAACATTATATTAAATTAGTTCAACGAGAGTTTTTATCTTAGTTATGTCATTATGTCGATATGGAGTAGCAATTCTGATGGTTTAGCATCAAATATTTGATGGTATAACATTTTTTTTCAAGAGGAATGTTGTATGTTCGAAGCTTTGTTTTGTCAGTCATCCGTTGAATATCTGATAACTATCCCAAATACTTGGATGACTTCCAAGTACCATTGAATATCCGAAATGTGTTTGCGCATTAAAAAAACAATATAATTTTATGGATTTACGTGAGGTTTTCTTGATTTCTCCATGGCTCCATCATATTCATTCCAAAGGTTAAATACCAACACCTCTATTCAATAATTCAACCACTATGATCAATAATCCATAAATCAAAATTACTCATAATATATAGTAATATATAGTAATGTAATTTTTGTGTTATTACTATTGGAGTGAAAGAGAACGATATGTAATCATTTTTTAGATTATGACCCCAAATCCAACTTTTGAATTGACAACAAATGATAAATCCCTTATGACTCATCCCTATATCATAATTGTTATATATCTAAAATTATACATAACACACTCACACAAACTACAAAGTTCACAAAAATGAGGTGATCTCTACTATGTTTTGATGCCCTCAAAAGAAATCATGTTAACATGGAAGGGGATTTTTTCCACTTTAAGTTTGGATAGTCATTAAACTAAAAGTTTCAAGTGATTAAGCAATTCTCTAGATTGAAAAATTTAGAAACTTTTTGCTAGATTTCTAAAGTGGCTTAAAAACCAAGAGTTGAAATGCTCTCTATAACATAAATTGTGAAGCCTTCTCTGTAATACAATCCCAATTCTTAATTAGGTATGCAATTCATTACTCTTATTTTTGTCCATGATATCTAGATGCATAATGTTCTCTTGTACTATTCTTCATAGTTTTCTTTACGGAACTAGAGTTATGAGCTTCTCTAAGGCACATAAGTAGTTTGCATGTCTAATGGATGCATTAATATACCATGAGGAGAAGTTTTCTACATAAAATAGGATGTTTAGAGTTTTTTTTAATGGTTGGTAGGTGCAAAGATGATATAACATTGTAATAAGATGGATTTTGTTCCACAGTAATACTCTCTTCCTTTTGTATTTAAGAGTTTTGGAAGTGACTCATTTTAACCTTTCAATAATAAGCACATAGGTTCCTAATAAATGTGAGTAGAAGCGTAAGTATTGCAATGCTAATATTATAATGAGAGAGGATAATATCACATAACTCACATACCTACGTGCTAAAGAAAACCTACAGTCTATAATGAATTTCAATTGAACAAAATTTTTGATGTATGGTTTGTTAGGCCCAAAACAAACTACAACATGTGATGCTTTATGGCATGATACCATCAAAGAGTTAGGAGAGGGGAATTATTAATTTGAAGTGTAGGGATTATTAATGTTGAAATAATCCCTGCACCCAAAAGGTCAATTAATTCAAATTAACAAACCTTTTTGTGTATGCTTCACTATCTACAAACAATCTTCAATATGTAAAGTGTGAATATTTAATATCACCAAATGGTTAGGCACATGTTGTTGTGATAAGATAATTTGCAACATCACATAAACATTGACCATAACTCAAAATAAACTAATAATGTCGCGTTAAGATATTTTACAACATCACATAAACACTAACCAAAACCCAAAAACATCTCACAACATATACATAAAAACTATTAACAATATTAATATTAAAACTAACATTATCATTATATTATGAGCTTAAAAATATATCAATATAATAAAACAATTGACAATGCTACTACAACTAATGTAACTTTGAACAATCATATATATGAAGCTTAATGGTTATTAAAGATAGATTAGGAGGCTTGGGGGGAGTGAGTGTATAATAACGTAAGATTCTAATAAATAAATAGCCACCCATAGATCAAAATGGCTTATAACATATAGTATATCAATATTAATATTGTTAAATTTAAATTTAAATATAAATTTAAAAGACAAACTATATAGAATTAATTTCAATCCTATCAAATGATATTTTTAATAGAAAGTTATTAGGCCATGTTGTAAATAAACAAAGGATTTACATAGATTCTCTAAACAAATTGCTTTAGTAAGGATGCTACGGGGATGGATATGGTATCCAAGGGTGTAAAAAATGATTTGGATTTCCTTCAAAATGATTTTCATGACATGGATGTTAATGAGTGTTTCTAGTAATTTCTGTGCATACAAGAAACACATAGTTGCGAATTGGATTGAAGGTCGTGGAAAATCAGTGGTGTTTGATGTTATCATCACCAAGGAAGTTGTTAGCAAGGTTTTTAAGAGAATTGTTCTAGTGTTTTTTGAACTTGAACAAGTTCAAGAATAGAACTCGATCTGCACTAGCTAGTGCAATGGGAGGCTTCAATGTTCATACATCCAATATTTTCTAATATATTTATTGTAACTAAT
Source organism: Pinus taeda (assembly GCA_000404065.3). Classification (NCBI taxonomy): domain Eukaryota; kingdom Viridiplantae; phylum Streptophyta; class Pinopsida; order Pinales; family Pinaceae; genus Pinus; species Pinus taeda. The sequence continues at coordinate 121,276 of APFE030967602.1, read as the reverse complement.
CTACATATTGGTTGGATTTTCTAATATATAGTAGTCTAATAAAATTATAACATATATTAGTTTTCAATTCACAACATTTTGTGATTATGATGATAATTTAAGTACATATGAGTGTAATGTCCATGATGGGATGTATGAATTTTCCTCCCCACATTGCCCATCAATGATTATAACCTTGAATGGGCTAGCATTGGTTTGTCATCATCATATCAAAATGACCTGGCAGATGAAAATTTACCATGCTTTTCATCATCACTTCACACTATCTCATACATGACCCCTTCTATAGATTATATGAATAAATTTATGGTAGGCCATCCCCTCTACCTAGCCTATGATTGATTGTGACAATAGGTGAATAAAGGAAAATTTATAATTAGGGGATCTTATCAACAAAGATCCTTCCATTGTCCTTTGTTCACTTGTTGTCACAATCAATCATAGGATAGGTATAGGGGATGGACTTCCATAAATTCATGCATATAATATGTAGAAAGGGTCATATATGAGATAATGTGAAGTGATGATGACATAAATTGTAAATTTTCATCTATCGGGTCATTTTGAGACGATGAGATAGACTAGTGCTAGCCCAATCAAGGTTATAATAATTGGTAGACAATGTGGGGAGGACAATTCATACATCCCATCATGGAAATTGCACACATATGTACTTAAATTGTCATCATAATCATGAATTTTTGTGATTAGGTATTGAAGCAGGAGTAGCTAGCACCTAAATTAGGAGCGTGGTAGTGTATAGTGGAGTGCAATAAGGATAGAAAGTAGTATATGGTTGACTTATCATGGGCACAGATTGTGTAAAGGCTTAGTTTAACACGAGAATATGATTATAGGCTCTTGGTGTTCCTAACAGAGTTAATTGACTTATACCATGAATTTATCAAATATATGGTATTCTACACTCTCCTTGTATTTGAGGTTAGTCAAATACAAGGTCAAGGAAACTTCATTTTGACATATTCTCATCACACACCTTTCTCTCTCCTCTTTTGATTGGTTCAACCCCAAGTGCAACTATTCTCTTCACACATGCAAGCATTTCACTAGGCATTTTATCTCTACGACGAGTTCTTGTTTAAGCCAAAGTTGACCACCTTTGATCAAGGTTCATTTGACCTATTTTGACTATGATTTTTGGAGGGTTGACTCTATTTGACTAGGCCACATTTAGTGACACATGAACTGAGGAAACTTGGGTAGGTTTGACCTGCGTTGACCACAGACCTGAGGTGGAAGTTTGACCACAGGGTTGACCTTCTATTTGACCAAGTTTGACTGCTCCAAAGTTGACTATTTTTTTGTTGTTTGACTATCAAGAGAGGTTGAGTTCCTCTCTCCTTTGACCGAGTTGTTTTGGAAGAGTTTGACCAACCTTTGACTTTTTGGTTAGGGAAGAGTTTGACTACTATTGACTAATGGTAAAATTGCAGACTTTGACTCAGTCATCTATTTGACTATGAGCAGTGGTACTGGATCATCATATTGGTAAGTCAATTTGACTATTGACTTTGACTTGGTATCATTGTACTCTTTTGTATTTCTCTCTCTCTGAACATTTGATATTATGAAGAATAAAAATCTGTGGGTTGCCCCTTATGGGGTTTTTCCCTAGCTTCAAGCCTAAATCTTGGTGTCCTCTTGTCTTAGCTTGTCTTTTGCAGTTTTGTTTATTATTTTTTCTTCAATTACTATCAATGTGATAATGGTTTATGTGATTTCTATTGAAAATGAAATGAAAATGTAATTGGCCTAATATGGAACATTGAAGTAATTGTTATAAGAAAAGAACATGTTAACTAAAATTAACATGGTATCAGAGCCTAGGTGAGGACAAGCCCAAGCAAGAGAAGAAAATCAATCACCAATGAATTTGTTGTCAAATGGTTTCCACTTCAAGTATTTGATTGCGTGGGCATATTTTGCAAACCCTTGTTTCGATGATTATGAAGAGAAGGTCTCTAAATCTTCAAGATAGAGAGAGAGGAAGCGGTTCATCTAGGACCAAGCTCCTAGAAGGAGAAATATTTTAATTATGGAATCCCTAATAAAGTGATTAGGTCACATTTCAATGGATGAAAAGAAAGAACCCAATAACTTTATGTTAGAGAGCCGAGGATCTAGTCTAATAACCCTTACAAGGCCAAGCATATTATCAAAAAGAATATAGCTTTGATATGATTTACGAGGTCTAAAGTTACTCCTTGAAGTAATCAAAGTTTTTAGAAGATATGAATTCTATATGGATGTAAATCTATATCTCATAGTATTAACAAGTGAACAATGTATCTCATTATTTAATAAGTTATTCAAAGGTTCGAATTCTGAACCACCTCAAAAATCCAAGCGCTATGTAATTGAATTAGAAGATATGAATTAATAAAAGGCCTTATAGGACTATTTGGAAGTTCCATAGTGAAGCTACAAAGGGAGCCAATTCTTCCTTAAGTTCTGGGCATAAAATCAATTTGAAGGTTTTGATTGATAGCCTTACTCATTTTGAAAAAGGGTCGAATCCCATGCTACTACCCTATGCATATAAAAAACCTAGCCTGAGTTGCTAGAATATCTACTACAGGAGAGACCTAGACTTATTTCCAAACAATCACCTGTGCATATAAAGATCTAAGTTTTTGTGAACAAGAAAGTATTCCTAGTCTAGTGAGAAAATATCTTGGTAATAAAAGAGAATCAAATCACTTTGAAGATCCTTGAAAGGCTGATGGAAGGATAAAAGAGTGACTATAGTCACCTTAATTAAGGTGTGTTTTGTAGTCTTATGAGGTGCCATAAAAGGAAAGAAGTATAATAACTATAAGGCCATATATATATGTGCATTCGAGCTTGAATAGAGAAATAAAACAACCAAACTATGCAGCATATTAAGTAATTTATATAAATAGTAGTATTTATCATTCTCAAAGAAGAAGTCGAGATCCCTTCTTCAATCATGTTCACATAAGAATCCTTAAATGAGTTGATTGGAGGTACATTAGCACTATCTTGCAAGATCATTCATCAAGGTGCATTTTGTAGTTTTGTATGTTTGTAAAGAGGCCGAGAACTTGTGGAGAAAAGACACAGTCCTAAGGCACTCATATATACTATTCTGCTAAGTTTGAACAATCCCATTGAAGGCAATTTTGGAGAGAGAACAATCTTGTGAAGTAGTTTTGAGTATATGAGGGTTCTCTTGCATCTTTTTTCTAATCATATTTATATATCTTGATTTTAAAGTCTGAGCTCGCATATAATTTTTTTTAAATCCCTAACTAAAGGGTTAACTCAAGTTCCTTAAGGTCAATTTTGAGGATAGAGATAGTAAGAATATTCTCTTACGATGAAGATAGTGAGGAACTACAAACATCTAGTACCAGATGTAATTGTGTCTCTAAGGTTGAGAAATATCAATCTCCTTAAAGGACATCAAACTTATTTCTGGGTGAAAAAGATCCTTGAAAAGGAACAATAGAAAAATTCCCCGAAGTCCTATAGTTGTATCTCATATAAGTCAAGAATAGCAACTGCATTATTTAAAGCAAGCCTGAAGCAATGAATGTTTATCCAGAAGTCAGAATACATACTTAATGGAAAGATAAGTATGAAAGAAAGATGTCTTGAAGAAAATTCAACACCCTTTGAGTTTGGCATCTTAGATAAGGGTTGCAATGCCCTTGAGGTATTTATTCTTGAAGACAAGTGGTAAGAAGAGCATGGCATATTGTAGCAACCCTTATGATCATGAAGGATAGAGGTATGGAAATCCTAAGGTACGTATAATATATTTTATATCTACCAGATGGTTTGAAACCTTATTCTTTTAGTTCCCTCATGAAAACCCTACTTCTTTATTTCTAGGATTTTTCAAGAATCTAGGGCATGATTGATGAAGATGGTGATTTGATTTCTATCTAGATCTAAGGATTGTATTTTGAAACCCTAGGATTCCATCCTCCATTATTGCATAGAAACCTTATATTTTTATATTGACATCATGCTTATGGTTATCACATATTGTGCTTGGTAGTTTTTGTCATTGGTCATTGTAGGTGCCTCATGAAGAAAGCATTAGAAGGAGGAAAATCTTGTGTTTTGGAAAACATAATGAAAAGCGGGAACTATGAGGACCCTGAATTTGGTATCTTCGTTGTATCCTTGGACACTTTGATGCATAAAGCCATATTTTTATGAAGAATGGTCATATGGATATGGGTTCCTGGATAAGAAGGACCTCCTTATGAATAATGGATTGGGAAGATTGATGCATTGGTAGAGTCATCTAGCAATGGAGAAATAAAGCAGTCGTTTTTTGATAATCTCATGGGAGGATTTCTTTACTTTGGTTGAAGAAGGACTGTGATTCATATTTTTTCTCTATGATTTGAAGCAAGCTTCCTAGAAGTTTGTTGATACAATTGAAACATGATAAAATCTCGTATTTTGAATGAGGAACAAATTAATGAAGGCTAGATGACCAACTGAAGTAAGACTTTAGAGGGACCTAGAGAATCCCTAACGTAATAGCTTGATGTTTATTACATGAAGGAAGTTCATGACAAAGGATGTTGATGAAGGGAAGACATGACAACTCATTATGATTCGATGACTTTGATGTTTAACATTTATGATTCGATATATCTCTCCTACATAAGAAGATGCATGGAATTTATATGATTATGATTGGATGTCTTTGGCACATGGATTAATGACAGAAAAGGTAGCAGGTTGTAGAAAGCTTGATGGTCATGTTTTAGCAAGGTCACTTTCTCGATATTAAGAGGGAGCTATGGTTTAGCTATGATTATTGGTTTGTGAAGATGCAATTATTGATGATATCTCATGTCTAACCAATGTTGATCCTCTCTTTTATTGAGGTAAGAGGGAGATGAGTCATGACTTCTAAAGTCAAGATGAAATACCTAGCCCTGATGCACTACTTCCTAGGCTTAAAGGTCTAGAAAAAATAAAAGATGTTGGTCTAGATATAAATAACTTGTGGGGGCCCTAGTGTTCTTGGTAAACACCCAACCGAGCATATGCCTTGCTATGAATACATTGAGTCAATTTATGGTTAAACCTCATTCATTGGGTTATTTTTTATTGATATATCTATATGATATAATTAACTATGGTATGAGGTACATTGTTAAGAATCTAAGATTCCATGGATATTCATATGTTGGCTGGGCTAGCAGTGTGTTGGATGGAAAGAGCACATCTAGGTGTTATATATCTTGGGATCCACTTATATTTCATGGGTGAAAGTCAAAATTCTATTGCTCTGGGAGCACCGCTGAAGCTGAATATATATAAAGTAACGAACATGGCTTATTGTGAAGCCATTTGGTTGAGGAAGCTCTTCAGTGATCTATTTGATTATGTGCTAGAAACCACCATTATATATTGTGATAATTAGAGTGGTATTCTCCTTTCATAGAATCCGTGTTCCATAACTTCTCCAATCATATGTACATTAGGTACCACTTTATTTGAATATGGTACAATGGGGAGAAATCAAGCTCCATCATTTCAGGTCAAAAGAGAAGGTTATTGACATCCTTATAAAGCCTCTTGGTAAGTCTAGGAAGTCTAGCGAGAAAGTAAACGGATGTCACTCTCCTTTGAAGTGTGAATTCTCTAGGGTCTCCGCAGTTCTAAAGGAGAAGAATATAGCAATTGACTTTGATGAAGCATACCTCTTGGTTGCATGGTTGATCTGATCATGGTGTGTTGGTCTTTTAGGCTATGGCTTTGAAGTCTCAATTGAAGTTGATAAGAAGAGAATTTGGGTCTATGGTCTTGGAAGATTTGCAATGTAGAAATAAAAAATTGCTTTAAATCAAATGCAATGCAAAAATAAATCACGTAAACGGTAGCCAAGCGCTTTGCGGGCTAAAGTTGAGAAAAAATTGGATGATGTGTTTTTTGTGTATATGACTCTAACCCTAGTTAATCTTTCAAATCCAGATATGCGAATTCAAGTACCTACAAAATAAAGGAAGGAGGAGAAGTTATATGAGATAAATAATTAATAAAATAGAAGAGAAAGCATACTAGTGCCTTATGCCCAATAAATAGAGAAAGACTTTCTCCTACTACCCTACATGAAAAATGAGAGTTTGTGGTCTTTCACTCAAATACAAACACAATGGTCAAAGAAAGGAAAATACTACATGATTTTTTTCATGGAAAAATTTCTTATTTCTTATAAAGCTTTTTGTAACTCCTACTCAGCCAAAACATACAACACAATTATCAAACAAATGTTGTTGTCTCACCTAAATCCTTACCATGTTGAGATATTTGTTTCAGATAGTTGTTCCACTTCAACATCCGAATTGATACTAGTTGTCCTACACATATTCATGAGACCAATGAGGCAAAGTTAGATTAAATTTGACCAAATACTAAATTTATTTGCATGAATAAATAATAATTAAAAGGAATTAAGTGCATGAATACCTGAATGAGCTCCTCTTGGTTTTGAGAATAAATTGTTGGAGTAGTTTAATCTTCGAGAAAGCCTCCCTCCACTTGACGAGCAACAACAATTTAACATTGACTTTGTTGTTTCTCTATTGGATCGAGGGTGTTTTGCTCCAAGATCATCCAAATCCTAATTTATTCTTTATTGAACAGGTCCAACCATGTGAAGGTGGAATCTCTCATGACCCCTGTTCCCCCTCACATCACTCTCAATTCCCAAGTACCCAATCTATCTACTATATAGGAAATAGTTGAAAGAAAGACATTAAGATACATGAAAAAAACATATAACAAACATTCATTCATTCATCTAGTCATTAATCATAGACACAAAATACTTCATCTTAGAATTTTTACCATCAAAAATATGTTTTCATAATATGGCACATGATGTTTCTAATGATAAAACTAGTACAATCATTTATTTTTTCTTTTTCTTTATTTTCGAAACCTTGCAAGAGAGGAGGATCATCAATTGTAACAAGAAAGAAATGTTAAATTGATATTTTTTATTATTATTCATTAATAAAAATAACATTAGAGTTTTCTTTATACTGTGCACTAGTCGACATTGTTGGAATGGATGCCCTGTGCTCATCTTCTAGTACAAGATCCTCATGTATGACACTTTTTGCCATTGAAAGCTAGCTCGTGGTGTATGTATGTTTTGGTGTGAACTTTGCAAAATAATTATATATAAGAAAGAAAATGTTTTTTTCTATTAGACAATGTAAAAGTTAAAAAAACAAACATTCATAATTGAACTTATGAAATAAAAAAAATCACTTTAAAATATGGTTATTACCTGATATCTCTAAAGATGTTGGTTGAACATTGTAGTTCTATTTTAATCAATCCTAATTGATCGAGACTGCAACATTTAATTGTCAACCCAGGGTAGGTCTTGTTGTTTCAATGGAGTTCGCACTCTCTGTGCCGATACACTACAACCAATAATAAGAAAATGTAGAAAACAATAAAAGATTTCGCTAAACCAAATTGTTGAATCAAACCATTCATGTAGACATAAAAAAACACTCTTCAGAATTAATCACATTTCGTAACTATCAAAGTAAAGGTGTTCCACACATGAACTAATATCTACTCCATCTGGTTACTACCATTATGTTGATTAACTTAATGTAACAACATAATATAAATGGAAACAACAGTGAGTGTAATCCACAATTTGTACAACAACATCGAGAAAACCAATTAGTTAAACTAGAATATACACTACCTATATCATTGCAGTCCCTGCCAAAGAGGAGGGCCCTTCCTCCTCAACAGGGCACAGGAATAACACAAAAGTAATTAACGAATCAGCTGAAGAGCAGTAATAACATCACCGTGCTAATTAATATTAAAAATAAACACATAATTACAAAAGAAGAGTAACAATACTTTTCTATATGCCGTGTTATTGTACATGAAAGATCGAGTTCCTTTATAGTTATTACATACCCAAAATTAGAAACAGATCAGTCATGAGAATCTCACGATTCTCATGTTAATAAAAAATAATAGTTAAAACCTAATTCTAAATACAAATATATAGTAGTTAGGGTTGCAACTGGTTGGGTCTATTGCTTCCAAAATAAACAATCCCTATTATCGACAACTGTTATGTGGAACAATACCCACATTTTCCAGCTTCATCACAACAACATCGAGTGAATAGCCATTTGGGATGTCACAACATCACTGGCGACAACATTGCTGGTGTAACAATAGACTCTTGTATTAGAACGTAGTGTAACAACATCCTGTAGCAGCATCCAATGTGTAACAACAGATTGTAACAACATCCAATGTGTAACAACAACCTGTGACAGCATCCAGGGTGTAACAATGAACTTTTCTACCCTGCTCTATAGTTAATCCGCACTACCTGTCTACTTTATAGCTTTGTTCTCGCGAGCAATCACCTAAACAGAAGAAGAGCTTCCCAAAATACTTCCTCAATACTCTCCCAGTGAGCCACAAAAAGGAATAAAACATCGTATTACTTAGTAAAATACGACAAAGTAACATGACAGTAGAATAACTTATAAAGGTGAGAAAACATGGAAATTGATCATTTAAAGTCATAGGACTGGAGGATAGAAGGGTCAAAACTGGGAAAGAATGTGAAAAAAAAGGTAAAAAACCACACCCAACATCTCCCCTCGACTAAAGCAACTGCATGTCCCCATGCATAATCTCAGCTCCTCCTATTGTACCCACGATGCAAGTCTGTGAAATTGTAGGCACCTGCAGTGTCTTCACCCAGAGCTTTGTACCGTTGAATGGCCATCAATTGACATGGCCAAGATTCCTCTTCATAGTCACATAGGTGGTAGTTTGGTTGATACTCCTCTACTGGCAACCAAATCAAAGGAAATTTGAACCTGAGCCCAATCCAGAATGCCCACAAGGTCTTCATGATCCGAGCATACTCAGGCACCTATGTAACATCAACCAAAAATTTCTTGTACTCAAAAGGATCCCCTTCTTGTAGGTCAAAGCTACAGGCCTTAGTGTGCTTAATAAATCTTGCTAGCACTCGGCTTTCCTGATTTGTATACAGGTTGAGGAAAATCCTCACGATCCTTTTCCTATAGATGGCCGACTGTTCTCTGATTTCACCTGAGTTCGTAAACCTTCCCTAGTTTGGCTCTAACCCACAAAGTTTTTCTCTCCTCGTTAGCTTCTACTGATTTCATGGCTAGATGCCCCTCAATTTGATTCCTCATAAATGAAAGAAAGACCTGCAACTGCAAATCTCCCATATAGGAGAAGACACCCGCTACCATCTTCATGCTGACATATTCACACATAATATTATGCAAAAACAGCTCACACAACAAGCTCTGGTCATCAAAGTCGAAGAAGCGAAAAATCTCAAGAAAAGTACGGGATAAAGAACCCAAATAGGACCTATTCTCAAAAGCCGCTTTTAATTGAAATAAATAATAATGTTCCCAAAGGAGCACTGGATATGACAGGGATGGCCGCCTACATGCTAGTAGGTTTAGGGCAAGGTCACAGAGCTTTGTCTTATCATCCATTAGGTCCAGGACCTGTCGATTTAGCTGATACAGTTGTTCATCCTTCTTCTTCATAACTTCGTTGTGCCTTCGTGCTTCCCATTCTCTTTCCCATTATTCCTTTATCCATTTATCTCTAAGGGAATCAATCATATTCTTGTGAGCCTAAAGCAAGATCACCCCCTCTTGTAGAGAGAGCGCTTGCTACTTCCATTTTTATAGCTCTGGTAACAACAACATCTTTTCAGAACACCATCCTTCATTAGGACCCAGTGTTCTCCCACATGCACTATCAATTGAGGGTGTATCAGCCTCTCAATAGTGAAACTGTTCCACTTCGACTGCTGGTTCTTGTGTAACAGTAGCTTCGCGTGGATTTTGTCACAATTTCCTTATCTTCCAGGTCAGCTTCCATTTCCATTGCTGGTTCTTGTGTAACAACAATGTTATCCACAAACTTTTGTATATCATTTTTCCCCGGGTAGGTTTCTCTCTCCACTACTGGTTCTTGTGTAATAGTAGTGTCAACCACAGGCTCATGGATGTTAGCTTCTCCTTCCTTTCCTTGGTTGACTTCCTCCTCCACTGCTGGTTCTGGTGAAATAGTAGTGTTAGCCAAGGGCTCCTGTGTATCCATTACCTGGTCACTTTCTGTGGATTGTGTTGTCTCAGTTGCTGGTTCTTATGTAACAATAACATCCTCAATGGGTTCTTGTGTGTCATCCTCCCAGATTTCAGTTTGTGTTTCCCTCAAGGTGGATTCTACTACACAAACTTTAAATCCTACCGCCACTAACTTCTCAGCACAGGTTGCGCATACAATGCCCGAAACGTCTCCCCTTCTAACCCTATCCATGGCCTCAAGCAAAGTATCTAGCCCTGGGGCTCTTAGCTCTGCCTTTCCCTCTTCTAGCTGTTCTGTTAGCTCTTTATTTTCTTTTTCTAAATTTTCAATTCTTAACAGCAAGGATTGGGTTTCTCTCTTACCAGGTGAAGAAAGTTCCTCTGGCTAAGCCTGTTCCTCGTCCTTTTGCTCTGATGCTTCTTTGTTCTTCCTTAACATGGATGGGGACTCTGGGTGCCAACTAACCCTTATCCTTTGCTTCGACCACCTGTCACCAATTGGTTTGTCAACTGGCCTCTTACCAACCCTTACTATCGAGGGTTGGGTCTGCTCCTTTGTCACCAATGGAGCCTCCTCAACCATCCTGGTTTGCCTCTTGCGGGTGGTCCTGGCCTTCTTCCTCATGAATTCTTCCCAATTCCTACCTTGGCAGCTCAAGGCATCCAACATAATGAGATTGATAAGGCCATGGTTGGTGACACACGTTTCTGGATGTGCAATTGTTTTCATAGCCGCAACCATATGCCTAATGTTTCCCAGCAATAAGTAAAGAAGATTGATCAGCTGCTGATGCCGGAGTGGTTAAACAATGGAAAGTGGTAATTGAACACAATTGTTGCCCTTCCCTCATAAGTAATGTACTTGATGAGGTAGAGAGAAACATCAACCCATGGCTGGGGGAGTGACAATCTATCAATTCCCCTTCCTTTCTTTAGCAGTAAATCTTCTTCCTGGAGGAAATCCCCTTTCAGGGAGAGGTCATTAACATTCCTATTTAACCACCACTTTCCTTCCACTGGTAATCCCGTCACTCTAGCAATCACCTATTTTGTGACCTCCAGCTTCAAGTCTCCGATCTTTGTTTGGTTTCTCTCCAAAGTCTTTGCAAATTCCATGGCAACACCGCCATCTGATCCCTCCAACCTCTGGAAGAATTCAAACCAACCCGCACCCTTGAAAATCTGGCATGCTTCAAGGCAATTCTTCAAGGCTTCTGTGGACCCTAGCTCATTTCGTATTTCTGCTCCACCCATTGCTTATGTAAATTCAGTGTTGTTTCACCTCCTTCTCCTTTCCTTTAGGTGCTCTGGGGTAGTCGGCACACAACCTAGACGTTTCAGCTTACCCTACTATTTTCCACTTCTCTGAGCACTCTGAATAGGGATTCAGTTCTTCTAGCAGGGGTAAATGGTAGGGTGGTAGGGTGGCACAGGTGAGGATTTTGAATTAGGATTTTGCACTCATGGTTTTTATTTCACAGTAAAGTTTCCTTATTAATGGTGAGTCATGGGAGGTCTCGTCGAAGGTACACTTCCCCTTTTTGTTATGATCAAGCATTAAGTAACAATAACTACCAGGTCGTCATGCTTTAATTGTAGGATTTTTTGAATAATCACAAATCATGTGATGGTCATGTCACAATATGATTCGCTCCCCCCCGGCTTAAATGTGACAGTCATCCTTAGCCGTAAAAAGTCATGTTAAGTTGCCATAATTACCAAATAAAGCGAATTCAATATTAGCTTTTGATGAGTACCTGGGTAATGTGGGGAGAAGTCGTGGGTGGCGCGACGTGCGAACCAAGCTCCAACGGCGATACGTGCAAACATAATTTTGATGATGAGGATCACGGTGATGCCTACTATTTATTACAATAAGATATCTCATTCATTTCTTAAAAGTCATCGGTTGTTATAGGTATAACAACCAAGATGACTAATATATATATATTATTTTGACTTCTACCATAAAATAAAGAAGAAAAGATCATGAAAAAACACTTATCACAAGGTATGCTTTGAAATAACAGATGTTGTTACAGAGTGTGTAACAGCCGCCACAAGGTGGTTTTCAACTACTACAAAAAAGTGTCTGTCTATACCCGGGAAAGGTTTTCACAGCTTGATTTATTATTATTATTATTATTATTATTATTATTTTAAGGAGTTTTGAAGGTGTAACATCCGAGAACCGTAGTTTATTTTTAGTTGTTACACTTATTGTAAAAATGAGAATTTCTGCAACACAAGGGGGCTTTCCCCTGTTCCTATAATCTTAAGATCTGAATTTGTGACAATGTTGACAAATGAATCTCTTGGAGCAGGTTTGTGATATAACTAAAGATGGTGCCCATTTGCAAGCAATGGTGTCCTTTCATTGTCAATGGTCACCAAATTTACAGTCCCATTGTCAAAGACTGCATTTACCTCATAGTGACCTAGCCATCTAGTGTAGAGCTTACCCTTGAAGTCTTTAAATCTTGAGTCATGTAAGAGAGCCCAATCTCATTTTTGGAACTTCTTCTTCTTGATGAATCTGTCATGCCACTTAGCTCTCTGCTACTGGATAATCTCTATTTGCTGGATAGCAGCTAACAGTTTCTCCTCCAATTCATTGAGTTGGTTCAATCTTTGCTTTTGCGCTGTAGCCAAATCCAAATTGACCTACAATGTTGTTCTTAGTGTCTTGATTTAAAATTCAATGGGGAATAAAGGTTTTTTACTATACACAAGTTCATATGGTGAGAATCTAGTGTTATTCCTCCATGTCTTCCTATATGTCCACAACACTTCTGGAAGTTTATATGCCCAATTTCTTCAGTCACTGGCCACAGTCTTAGTAAGGCTCCCCTCAATGACTTTGTTAGTGCTTTCCATTTGGCTATTTTCTTGTGGATGATAAGGTGGTATGATTCTATGATGGATTTTATATTTTTCAACCAACTCCTGGATCTTATGAGATGTAAACTGGGGCCCTCCATCTGTGATTATCTCCCTGGGTATCCCAAACTGAACAAAGATGTCTTCAAACAAAATGTTTGAGATAGCCTGCTCCGTGGCTCTGGTTAGTGCCTTTGCCTCAACCCATTTTCTGACATAGTCAGTGCAAACAAAGATGTAAGTTTTCTGTCTAGATGAGGGATTAATTTGTCCCACAAAATCTAGATCCCACTTCTTAAAAGGTTCTAAGATAATTTGGGGCTGTAACACCATCTCATCTGATTGTAGTGGTTGGCCCATCCTTTGAAAACTATCACATCCCTTCACAAACTTCTTGGCATCCTGAAATATTGTTGGCCAATAATACCTTGTTGAAAGGAATTTGTATCCTATATGTTTTTCTGCGAAGTGCCCTCCATAAGGTTCTTTGTGACAGGCTTTAAGGATGTCAAAGACCTCATATTCTCTAACACAACGTCTGATCTAGAAATCTGGTCTAGTGTGACAGAGGTTCCCATCTATCCAAGTATATGTATCACTTTGCTGTGTGATCTTTCTTTTCTCCTTGGAGGACAAATACTGTGGAAACTTTCCTGCAGCAAGATAATCGGTTATATTTGCATACCAAGATGAGTAAGTAGAAATAGTAAAAAGATATTCATCTGGGAAATAATCCTTAGTAGGAATGCAATTGTCATCAATAGTTAACCTAGAAAGAAAATTAGCTACTACATTATCTTTTCCAGGTTTATCGACAATTGTGATATCAAATTCGTGTAACAACAATAACCAGCGTGTAATCCTACCAATGGTAATTGGCTTATTCATTAAAAAAAGGAATGGAAAAATGGTCAATGTGCACAAATACTTGATACTCGATGATATAATGTTAGAATTTATTGATGGCATTTACAATTGCTAAGAACTCCTCGATCACTGTGTAGTTGAGCTAATTTTGGGATAGATTTTTGCTTATGTAGTAAATAGCATAAGGTTTCTTATCCTCCAATTGGCCCAAAACAACACCTACAACAATATCAGATGCATCTGTAGCTATGTGAAACAACATTTCCCAATTTGGTCCTCGCAAGACTGGAGCTTCTGATACACAACATTTAAATTTTAAAAACGCTTGCTCCCACTTCCCTGTCCACAAAAATTTGACATCCTTCATGAGTAAGGAAAATAATGTAGATGAAATTTTTGAAAAAATTTCTATAAATCTCCTGTAATACCCTGCATGCCCCAAGAAACTACGTACCTATTTTTGCATTTTGGGGGTTGGGATTTTCAAAATTACCTCTATTTTTGTAGGGTCTACCTTGATTACTTTAGCAAAAATGTAGTGTCCAAGCACGATCCCTTCAGTCATCATCATGTGACATTTTTAATTTCTCAAAGCAACATTAGTCTGTACGCAACATTCTAATACTTTTTCCAGATTAACTAATGTTGTTTCAAAAGCATCTCCATAAGGTGTAAAATCATCCATGAAGATTTCAAGATAGTCATTCAACAAGTCATAAACAATTCCCTGTATTTCCCTTTGAAAGGTTGCTGGCGCATTACAATGTCCAAAAGGGAGTACCCTGTATGCGCAGGTTCCCCAAAGGAAAGTAAAGGTTGTTTTATCCTAATCCTTTGGGGTAGTCTGTATTTGATTATAGCCACTAAATCCTTCCAAGAATGAAAATAATTTCTTTCCGGAAAGGGTATCAAGGACCTGATCTATAAATGGTAGGGGAAAATGGTCCTTTTGAGTGGCTTTATTGAGTTCTCTGTAATCTACACAAACTCTCCACTTGTCATTCTTTTTAGGAATGATGACAAGTGGCGACACCCACTGACTGTCAGTTATTGGGTAAGTAAAATTAGCACTCAAGAATTTCTATAGTTCTTCCTTTACCACCTCCTTCAGTGCAGGGTTCATGCAGCGCTGTGGTTGTCTAATTGGTTTACAGCCATCCTTCTGGTGAGTGCATAGGTTAGGGTGGATCCCTTTCATATTCGTATAGTCCCATGCAAATGCCTTTTTGTATTTCTGTAATAGCTATAACAACAATTGGTTTCGCTCAGTAGTCAAGTTGGGGTTAATATTCAAAGACTTTCCAAGTTCTATCTCAATCGGACTGCTGTCAATATTAGGAGCGGTTCTCATTTGTTCAAAATCTATATCTTCCACCTCTTCTTCCTCATTCGCACTTTTAGCAGAAGTGACAGAAAGTGAATTAATAATAAAACCATTAATGACATCATCTTCTATCTCATCCTTGAAATACTGGGCTTTCCCAAGAGTGAGGAGTGGCAGGGAAATATTTGACTCAAGCTCAAACTCATCCCACCAAGGGTTGTACACATACATATTTGGTTTTGGGGGGTAAAGGCTAAGGTTCTTTGTTTCTTGACCATCTAAGATCACCATATATCCCGACCTTCAGCATATAAATGCATCTGCAGTGGCTAGCCAAGGTCTCCCTAGGATCAAAGGATGTCCCCCCAAATTGGCTTTGGGCTGCAAGATAAGAAAGTCAATCAGATACCTCCAGGAAGCTATTGTAATCACAATATCCTCCAACACAGGGCTTGTCCTCCAATTCAAGTAGAGTAGGAGTATGTCTAAGTCCCTATAGCTCGAGAGTGGTAAAGAGGTCCTTTGTCATTACATTAATGGCAACCCAAAGATTGATCAATGTGTTAGCTATGGGCTGATCATTAATGTAGACAGTGACTGTAGGATTTCCTGGATTTATACTTAGCTAGGAGAGGCTAAGCAAACATTAATTCAGATAATTTCCCCATCACATGTATGGTGGCAGGGTCTTTAGGCTTCCTCCCGGGTTTCTTGATGCACAAATATATCACTGTTTTAGAATAAATAGGTACTTCCTTAAGGGCTTGTAGCAGAGGAACTTGTACATGAAAATTTTCTAACTCCCTAAGGAAATCAGATTTGAGTTGTGTAGTCATCCCAAGTTCAACCAATCTCTAAGGATACGGAGGGCCTTGAGTTACGACAGTTGAATCGGCTGTTACATGTGTATTAGCCTTTTCTGAGTTGGTTGTTACAGTAGTAATAGTCCTTCACGGGTTGGCTTTTACAGATGTAACAACTTCCTCTATATCGGTTGTTGTAGGCACAATAGCCATCTCAGAGCCTCCGACATATCTTCTGCATGGTTCACATTCCTCCTCCATAATGATCAGGGAGTGACTTGGTTTAATTACCTTACTCGATTGCAATTGTATTTCATTAAGTCCCACGGGGGTAATAAGGTAGGTTTGGAAGGTATTCAGAGCCTCTATGCCCTGAGCTGCTTTATTATTCAGGTTTGGGTTAGGTTGCACAGGTAGTTGAGGTCGCACAAGTGGTGGAGGAGTAGGAGTTTGGAAGGGAGGTAACTGCAGCTGTTGTTGCATGGGTAATCCGGGCAAAGGTGAATTCTGGGCATTTCCTCTCCAGTTCTGGTTCCAAGGATATGGTTGAGATTGAGGGTATAAAACAGAGGGAGATGGAGACCACTGGTTCTAGGGTGAAAGAAACTGTGCTGAAGGAGGAGTAGGATATTTCCATGGATATTTATGAGTATTATATGCATAGTTCCACAAATTGAAAGAGGAAAAATCTTGAGACATACCTCGAGGTCATGGTTGTCATGGTCTCCTTGGTGCGATGAAATAAGAGAATTATACTTCCCCACTTGACTCTCTGAGTACTGCCTTTAGTCTAGGAAGCTTCGGAGATTGTCCTATCAAATGTTCCAGCTCACAAATATTACAAAAGTTGATGTTGTTCAATTCGCATTCCCTCAAAGGATGTTTCTTCCGGCAATTCAAACAAAACACAGCTAGAGGTGTGTCAGCTTGTGCTTGTGTCTTATTGATCTGCGTTGTCATTATCTGGGCAGAGAGAGTACTGAGGATATAGGTCTTGAAATTTTCAAAAAAATTCCCGATTTCCGCTCTGGTTACTCCCCCTCCTGCAAATTTTTGTATTTAGGCAGAGGCATCTCGAACTGTGCTCCTCCCCTTAGACGATCCTCTAGAGTATCTTAGACAAATCTTTACAATTTCAACGAATGGTTCTTGTGGTATATCCCCCTTCCCTAATAGGTTCAAGGTATCAAGGAAGTCATCCCACATTCCTATGATAAATATAGTCTTCAATATTTCCTGCTCTAAATCACTATGTTTAGACCTCTGCAGATTATAGTGGAACCTCCCCACATAATATTCCAGGCTTTCATCCTCCTTCTATGTCATTATACATATCTCCTCCCTTGAGTCCTTGGTTCTGCAATAGTGTTGGTACTTTGATAAGAACATCTCCTTCATGTCATTCCATGTTCGAATAGAAGTGGAGCCCAATCCCATGAACCATCTCAATGCTGCCCCTTTTAAAGTAGCAGGAAATAATTTTAATTTTTGTGCATCTGAGGTATAATCATAAATTCTGCATAAGGCATTGAACTCAAATAAAAATGTGTCCAGATCTTCCACAGTCATCCCCTAGAAGGATGGTAATGATGATAGAGGAATATTTTTCATAGGAGCTTCACCTATGCTATCCTCGATTGGGAACTCAAAGGTGGTGATAGTAGCATCTATTTTAGCATTTTTGTCATCGTTTTCCCCAATGACTAATCCTTCTAACCCTTGTTGTAGCATACGTCCTTCAAACTGTTCTTTTGATTTTCTCATAGATGTGATTAGTGGCTCAGATGTTCTTGGGATTGACTATTTCACCACACTACCTGTATCTGGGTATTGATAAACCAACATGTGTTCTTTAGTCTCAGGTGTTCTATGTTCCCCCTCAGTTTCCCCTTGCCCATTAGCCCTCAAGTTGTAGCTACTAGCTTCCCCCTCCTACCCCTGAATTAGATTCTTGGTCTTCGGGGTATGGGTGTTAGCTTTAGAATGATTTGTTCTCAAGATGGAGGAATCAGAGGTTTCTGCCTTTGCTATGGGAGTAACAGATTTCTGCGACACTTTTTTCCTTGCATCCCTTTGAGAGCTGGGCTGTTCTTTTTTTGCCTTAGAGATTAGTTCCTGGATGAATGTTTTCCTTCCCAAATCTACACTCTTCCTTTTCTTTTTACGACCCAGTTTTCCTGTAAATAATTAGAGTGGGGGTAGTTTTGGTATATTTATAATTCCTACAGTTTCACACATGGACCCTATGTGTATTAACTCACACCCTAAGTGTCTCAGTCTTCGACAGTGGTTAGCCCGCCTAGGTATGTTAGAGCGATGCACAATTTCTTACCTCTCATCTTACCACCTAGTGACTGAAGAGCTGAAGACACGCTAAACAAAACACAAAAATTCCCTAAGTTCCCTAGTGATCACACTGGTGAGCCCACCCAGGTATGTTAGAGTGATGCACAGGTTCTTGCCTCTCGTCTTACCGTCTAGCAATTGTGGACTAGGAACACTCTACATCAAACAAAAAACTTGGCTAACTGCATCGTCAACTACCATCCCCAGCAATGGCACCAAAATGTAGTTCTGTTTTAATCAATCTTAATTGACCGAGACTACAACATTTAATTGTCAACCTAGGGTAGGTCTTGTTGTTTCAATGGATTTTACACTATCTGTGCCAATACACTACAACCAAGAATAAGAAAATGCAAAAAACAATAAAAGATGTTGTTGAACCAAATTGTTGAGTCAAACCATTCATGTAGACATAAAAAAAAATCTACAGAATTAATCACACTTCATAACTATCAAAGTAAAGGTGTACCACATAGGACTAATATCTACTCCAGTTGGTTACTACCATTCTGTTGATTAACTTAGTGTAACAACATAATATAAATAGAAACAACAGCGAATGTAATCCACAATTTGTACAGCAAAAACGAGAAGCCATAAATCAGTTAGCTAAACTAGAATATACACTACCTCTATCACTGCAGTCCTTGCCAAAGAGGAGGGCCCTTCCTCCTCAGCAGGGCATAGGAATAACACAAAAATAATTAAAGAATCAGCTGAAGAGTAGTAACAACATCACCATGCCGATTAATATTAAAAATAAACTCAGAATTACAGAAGTAGAGTAACATTACTTTTCTATATGTCGTGTTCTTGTACATGAAACAGATCAGTCATGAGAATCTCACGATTCTCATGCTGATAAAAAATAAAATTAGCTACAACCTATTTCTAAATACAAATATACAATAGTTAGGATTGCGACCACTTGGGTCTGTTGCTTCCAAAATAAACAATCCTTACTATCGATAGTTGTTATGTGGAATAGTACCCACATTTGCAAGCTTCAGCGCAACAACATCGAGTGCATAATGGTTCGAGATGTCATGACATCACTGGCGACAACACTTTTGGTGTAACTTTAGACTCTTATATCAATGCGTAGTGTAACATCATCCTGTAACAACATCCAATGTGTAACAAAAGATTGTAACAACATCCAATGTGTAACAACAACTTGTGACAACATCGAGGGTGTAACAACGAACTGTTCTACACTTCTATATAGTTAATCTGTGCTTCTTGTCTACTTCATAGCTTTTTTCTCATGAGAAATCACCTAAAAAGAAGAAGAGATTCCCAAAATACTTCTTCAATACTCTCCCAATTAGCCACAAAAATGAATAAAGCATCGTATTATTCAGTAAAATACGCAAAAGTAACATGACAGTAGAATAGGTTATAAAGGTGATAAAACAAGAAAATTGATCATGTAAAGTCATAGGCATGGAGTATAGAAGCTTCAAAACTGGGGAAAGAATGTGCAAAAAATAGGTAAAAAACCATACCCAACAAATATTTTGATCCTATATTTAATATCAAGACTTTTATTTCTAGTGTGAATCAAATGAGAAAGTTCTTCATTCATTCTAACCACATGCTTATTGATTGTTATGATTGGGCTAGGATACATGTACAACTCATCATCATCAAACCAATCAGTAACACTAAGCACTTCCTTAGCAACATATGTGGACTACTCTAAGGATGGTGCCTTCCCCTTCTTACCATGTATATCAAATGAGTGTAATTTGTAATTTTATTCCACCATCCTCAACTATAAACATTCAAAGATTTTATTTTGATGAAACATTTTAGATTAATAAAAAATTCCAATTTGATGAGTTAGCTCAATTGGAACGAGCATCATTTGGTTGAGAGCCATCATGAGGTGATTGGAAAATGGGATATCATATTTTTTTAAGCTGAATTGACTTGGATTAGTTGTAGATTAGGAGGCCTACTTAGTAGTACTAAGCAATTCAATGGTATATTTCAACCTGTTGGAAATAACACGGAGGGGGGGGGGGGGGGGGGGTGTGGGTGATCAGTGTTATCAAACAATATAACCTTTTCATTTCCATATTAAGATTCATATATGCTACTTCAGTTAAGGAAAACCGCGTGTAGATGCGATTATATGTAATGCGACAAGCGTATATCCAGTAAACTTATGATTCAGTTAGTTGATCCTTAATGATTGCATCAGAACATTATTAGCCATATGAAAAGTAAACAGGAGCAGTAAAATAGAACAGATCATCACACAAAATCAACACACATGAACACCGAGATGTAAGGTGGAAACCCAATGTGGGTGAAAACCACCTACTGCAATTTGTCTCTATCTTCTTTTAATAAGAAACTTATTTTTACAATAATTCTGTACTAATGCAGTCTTATATTAGTACGCAAGCTGCTACCTGCAGAAGGCTACAACCTTCTCTTGTTCTCCAGCTTCTCCTGGAAGGGAGCTGCAACCCCCTTAGATCTTGTACCAGCCGATCCTTTTACTAGTACATAGGTGCCAGCCTACTGAATGCTCCAACCTTCACTCGTTTTCCAGTTGCTACTGGAAGGGAGCTGCCACCCCCTTAGCTCTTGTACTAGCTGATGTACTAGTACGTAGGTGCCGACCTACAGAAGGCTACAACCTTCTCTTTCTTCCTCTAGGTACCACATTTCATAAATTTTCATACTGGATACTCCGAAAGCACAACACCATAATCTGAAGGCCATGTTTCATCCAATTTTCATATTGGACCCATCAATATCATTGAGGCACACAATCAATCAACACTAGCATCATCAATCTCTGAATCACCCAATACTGAACCCTTGTCAACACCTGTAGTCACCAGAACACAAAGCAGAACACATAACTCTGCAACAACATTCAGATCTAATTGTATCATCAAAAATCATGCATCAGAGTGCATACGCTACTTGGAAGAGCAGAACTAACGTGTATACGCAACTTCACCAAAACGAACCAACGTACATGTCATTAATTACTTACTTGTAACTTGCTGCACTTCCTGACTTCAGACATACCCAGATTATTACATATACAAGGATAATATGTGTGTTAGCAATCAGATCTAGTCCATCAGATCACATAAATATAAGTCATCATGATCCTGATCCTTTATTAGATCTCATCCATCAACACTGAAGCTAAACACAATCAACCAAACTGAATATGTAGAATACTGACACCAGTAAACAATCATCAGAACTCATCAACAACTAGAACTACCTGTAACTTCAAACATCATATCTCATATGGTATACACTACTTATATGTATGTAACCTGCATATGTACGCGCTTTTATCATAGTCAACCAGCGTATACATCTGTAACTATTCATTCATGATTTGCAGCGATTCCAAACTTGAGTTATACCCAAATCATAATCTTTACAGAACATTACATGCATCAGTATACAGATCTAGACTTAGCAAGATCAAACCGTATAGAGATGATTCTTTCCAAGCCATTAGATCCTGACCTATCCTTAGATCTTGTTCTCCATCAACCTCTGAGATTCCTCCTTAGCTCAGATCAAGCAAGGTATCATGAACCCATAACCTACATACTGGATCTCATACTTCATCAAATATTCAAGATTTTCTGAATGCCTTTGCCTAATGATCTTCTTCTCCTTTTATAGTCTTAGGCCTTACTCAATACCATGGTCCAAAACCATTTATAACCAATGCTAGGGACCCAATACCTGGGTTCAACACTTCGGATGCAATACCAAGGTCCAAAACCATAGGTTCAAATATAATGGACTAAATAACATGGACCAAAAATAAGTTTTACCACATGTATGCACTTTTCCATGCATGAAAGTGTGTGCATATGCATACACGACTTTTGATCAGAAATCCTGCATGTATATGCGACCTCGTTAACATGAACCTGCGTATAAGTATTTTTCTTCCATTCTGAGAGCTTAAACTATGATCTGCCATCTAAGTGAGTTGTCATCAAGGACAACACTTGTATCATAATGCCAACAATATCCTCCTTTGAACTTGATGGCAAAGCTAACTTGTCATACTGAGAACTGTCATCTTAATGAGTTGTCATTGTTCATTACATCTGAACTGATTCCTTTGAGCTGTCCTGCATCCTGTGTATTCTGTTACATCTGATATCTCTTATGTAGATTATGATACTAGATTCATCTAGTAATATATAAGTGAGTTGTTCTTCTACAAGTGGGTTGCCATCAAGAACAACACATGCATCATAATGCCAACAATCTCCCCCTTTGGACTTGACGGCAACAACACCAAATCACTCCCCCCCTTTGACATCAAGGGCAAAGGGCGGACCAAGATATTCTCTTTCCTTAATAAACATTCTACTGTCCATACTCCCCTTGAGTACCTGCTGAAATCTCTGAATGAGCTTCCCCTTTGTATATACCAAGGTGTACCAATCTGTCCATGCTCCCTTTGAGTACATGCTGAAATCTCTGCTCTGCTGAAGTGTGTTGTTCATGCTCCCCCTGACTGTAAGCAAGGTCTGCAAAAGGATGTTCTACAAGAAGAACATGACTCTATAATAAATGACCTTCCTATCACCAAAGACTCATACATACATCCAGCTCCCAACCCAGTGGGGATATACCAATATTGACTCATCCACCCAACCAAGTGGGGATACGCCAGATACCAAAATGTTTGTACATGACTAAAATATTACATCATCCTTCCCATGCATAGTGGGGGTTCAAATTATATCATATGACCAAAAGGGATTCATCAAATGACTACAATAGATAGAGACAAACTATTACATCATGAGTCTTGATATGACCTTTACATGACATTTATAACATAGACCAAACATCTAAATAAGATCATGATAGTCATTAGCAACTATCATACACAATGTATGATCTGCTCCATAAGCATCTTTCAACAGCATCTAGACCAACAACCTGTATATGTTCCTTAGTGTATAAGTCATCAACCTATAACAAGGTATGTTTGCATCAACTCATCCTTTGAACAGAATTCTGCATATGACATACAAAATCATTCACATTATATCATATGTGAAAAATACCATAGCCATCTCATCAACATCAAGATCTGCATGATCCAAGTATCATCGCTTGGGAACATTTGCATCAATCAACATATGTAAGTATCAACCTATCATCATATAGGTAAGAACTCATCATCATCATGTCTCCAACAATGCAACTTTGAGTAATCATCCATGTATCCAACATTGTGTATCTTGAGCTCAAGATCATTTGTCAAGACTTCTTGATATCATCAACAACAATAATCCTCATCCACATGAGCGCCAAGAACTATGGGAATCCTGCATCATAACTGTATTATATGATCTTTATGCATATGACAACAATAGCATATGAGTGACTCATCATCAAGTAATGAAGATGTGTATTCAAGCTTTGTACTTCTCCTTATCCTTATGAAGATCACCATGTAAGCACCATATATGCATCATCAGAGAATCAACCACAAATCTGATCTGAACATCAACTATGTAACCCCAAGAATCATATGAGATTTTGTCATGGACAACTCATAACCATATCATAGCAATATATATATAAGCATCATCACCAAGGACTACTAATCATAATGCCAACAATGCATTATTAAAAGCATATTCTCCCCCTAAACCTGTGCCATCTTGCTTACTGTCAGATCTGATCATGCATATATCAGCAAGAAGTATCAAGGCATCATCATCATTAATTTAGGATCAAAACACTTTTAAACATCTTACAAGTGTCAAGACATTTCCACACATCATCAGCAGATTGTAACCATTATCAAACAAAGCAAATAATGGACTGAATCATATCAGACCCTTTTTCCTGAGCCTGTCCCTACTGCTTTTCCTCAAACTAACATATACGCGACTGTGTAGTAACTAACTCGTGTACATACGTGACTTCCCTTTATGAAACTTGTGTATGAGATTTAGGACACTGAAGTTTTACACTTTCAACTCCCTCTGAGTCTGTTATGTCTGTATATTGTGCTGTGCCACATCTTTTTTACTGTACTTCCTTCTTCTTCCATATCTTCAAGTGTGATGATGTTTTCTCCTTTTGGTATGGTGCTCGTACTTTGTTCCTACATTCCTTTGTTGTATGTCCAAGCTTGTTACATGCATAAAATCTTACATGTTTCATATTCCTTCTATAGCAATCAACAACTCTGTGACCAAACATATTGCATGTAAAGCAATATCCCTTAAAGTACCTGGAACGTGATGATCTTTCTGTATGATGGTCTTGAACCATTCTTCTTCTGCATCTGGCTACAACATGTCCAAGATTATGACATACATAACATTCAACATTATTCATCGGAGGAGTAAAATATTTTCTTTGAATAATTTCTTTCCTTGGCTGTTGATGGGGTAGTCCTCTCATCTCCTTTGTTGATTATTTTAGATTTCTCATTAGAGTTCCTTGCCTCTTCTTGTGAGCTAGATTCATCTTCAACAGATTCATAAAAACCGAGGCCAGTTTTGATAGTAGGAGACCTTTGACTACTAAGAATATCATCCAAGATCTTAGTACTATCTTGAAATCGTAAGAGCTTATCCTTTTCTTCTAAGTTAT
>APFE030967602.1:81292-96243 GCA_000404065.3 Pinus taeda | reverse complement strand
GTTAAGGAAAATCGCATGTATACACAACTATGTGTAATGCAACAAGCGTATATCTAGTAAACTTATGATTCAGTTAGTTGATCCTTAATGAGTGCATCATAACATTATTAACCATATGAACAGTAAACAAAAGCAGTAAAACAGAACAGATCATCACACAAAATCAACACACATGAACACTGAGATGTAAGGTGGAAACCCAATGTGGGTGAAAATCACCTACTGCAATTTGTCTCTATCTTCTTTTAATAAGAAACTTCTTTTTAAAATATTTCTGTATTGATGTAGTCTTATACCAGTACGTAGGCTGCTACCTATAGAAGGCTACAACCTTCTCTCGTTCTCCAGCTTCTCTTGGAAGGGAGTTGCAACCCCCTTAGCTCTTGTACTAGCCTATCCTTTTACTAGTACGTAGGTGTCAGCCTATTGAATGCTCCAACCTTCACACATTTTCCAGTTGCTACTGGAAGGGAGCTACCACCCCCTTAGCTCTTGTACTAGCTGATGTACTAGTACATAGGTGCTGACCTACAGAAAGCTGCAACCTTCTCTTTCTTCCTCCAGGTACCACGTTTCATAAATTTTCAGACTGGATACTCTGGAATCACAACACCATAATTTGAAGGCCACATTTCATCCAATTTTCATACTGGACCCATCAATATCATTGAGGCACACAATCAATCAACACTAGCATCATCAATCTCTAAATCACCCAATACTGTACCCCTTTCAACACCTGCAATCACCAGAACATAGAGCAGAACACAGAACTCTGCAACAACGTTTAGATCTAACTGTATCATCAACAATCATGCATCAGAGTGCATACACTACTTGGAAGAGCCAAACTAGTGTGTATACGCAACTTCACCAAAACAAACCAACGTACATGTCATTAATTACTTACTTATAACTTGCTGCACTTGCTGACTTCAGACATACCCAAATTATTACATATACAAGGATAATATGTGTGTTAGCAATCAAATCTAGTCCATCAGATCACATAAATATAAGTCATCATGATCCTGATCCATTATTAGATCTCATCCATCAACATTGTAGCTAAACACAATCAACCAAAATGAATATGCAGAATATTGACACCAGTAAACAATCATCAGTACTTATCAACAACTAGAACCACCTATAACTTCAAACATCATAGCTCATATGGTATACGCTACTTAGATGTATCTAACCTGCGTATGTACGCGCTTTTATCATAGTCAACCAGCGTATACATCTGTAAATATTCATTCATGATTTGTAGCGATTCCAAACTTGAGTTATACCCAGATCATAATATTTACAGAACATTACATGCGCCAGTATACAGATCTAGACTTAACAAGATCAAACCGTATAGAGATGATTCATTCCAAGCCATTAGATCTCGATCTGTCCTTAGATCTTGTTCTCCATCAACCGCTGAGATTCCTCCTTAGCTCAGATCAAGCAAGGTATCATGAACCCATAACCTGCATACTGGATCCCATAATTCATTAGATATTCAAGATTTTCTGAATGCCTTTGCCTAATGATCTTCTTCTCCCTTTATAGTCTTAGGCCCTACTCAATACCAGGGTCCAAAACCATTTAGAACCAATGCTAGGGACCCAATACCTGGGTTCAACACTTTGGATGCAATACCAAGGTCCAAAACCATAGGTTCAAATATAATGGACTAAATACCATGGACCAAAAATAAGTTTTCCCACATGTACACGCTTTTCCGTGCATGAATGTATGTGCATACGCATACGCGACTTTTGATCAACAATCCTGCGTGTATACGCGACCTGGTTAACATGAACCTGAGTATAAGTATTTTTCTTCCATTCTAAGAGCTTGAACTATGATCTGCCATTTGAGTGATTTTTCATCAAGGACAACACTTGTATCATAATGCCAACAATCTCCCCCTTTGAACTTGATGGCAAAGCTAACTTGTCATACTGAGAACTATCATCTTAATGAGTTTTCATTGTTCATTACATCTGAACTGATTCATTTGAGCTATCCTGCATCCCATGTATTCTGTTACATTTGATATCTCTTTTGTAGATTCTGATACCAGATTCATCTAGTTATATATAAGTAAGTTGTTCTTCTACGAGTGGGTTGCCATCAAGTACAACACATGCATCATAATGCCAACACAACCAGTAGCCTATCTTTCATGGATCATGATCTTTTCAAATGGATAGTTGAGTTAATTATCACATGAGTTGAAACCATTATGTAATTGAAAGGGGAACATGAAGATGAACAATGTAATCACTGGAACTTAGAGTATTAAACCATTAACTATTCATTTGGAAGGTTGATTAAGGCATCAGAACTAAGGGAGTAGTTCAGGAAGAAGAGAAGAAGGGTATTATTCAAGGAAAGGAGGGCATTGACTCTTTTATTATCAAGAACATTAGAAGTATTAAAACACAAAATTGTGGATGAAAAATCCTAAGTGTCATGTATATTGCACTATAATAATCCATTAGTCCACAAACTCAAAATTGGAGTTACTTAAATCCTTCACTAGGGAAATGTTTATAAGTATCTCATCCCCAAGAGTAAAATGGGTGGTTGATTTAACAAATGCTTGTACATTAGAAAAAATTTCAATGGATGGTAGTTATAATTATAAAGCTTATGGAAACTAGTGTTATAACCTATGAAATCTTAATTGGTTTGCCTAGTAGTCATAAGGGATGTACATATTTGAAAATGACTTGGATACCAAGATGTTTAAAATCCACAAAGTTTATATGAGACAAAATATTAGAATGCATCTTTTATATTTTTCCCCTTATTCAATTTACATGGGTTTTGGTTGAGCCTCTATAAAAAATTCCTTGCATTATAATTTAATCATGTTGGACACCTAATCCTAAATGGGTTAGTGTGGAAGCCGAATGGACAAAAGGAGTCCAAGGGACCTTGGGATGTGAAACCCAAGAGTCACACATTGTACTATAAATGTATATCAAATTGTTAATAAAATTGTATTGCATGCTTTATCTTTT
Organism: Pinus taeda; assembly: GCA_000404065.3. Lineage (NCBI taxonomy): Eukaryota > Viridiplantae > Streptophyta > Pinopsida > Pinales > Pinaceae > Pinus > Pinus taeda. The sequence continues at coordinate 93,214 of APFE030967602.1, read as the reverse complement.
ACATCTTTCTCGCTCCCCATGTGTGTTTAACATGGTATCAGAGCCATGATGTGTGGCCTATTTTCTTTCTCAGGGTTCATGCTTTAGTTAAAAAAAAAATGAGATGTTGTTATTCCCTTAGCAACTGGTCTGAGCTGCCTTGAATAGCGCTGGCCTAGCCTTCATTACCTGCGCTCTGTCTGCCACACCTGCACTGCCTCTGCCATAACGCATCTGCCCTGACATATTTATGATTTTTCTGTATACGCTGTGAATCTGACATGTTATCAGATGCGTTTTCATAAAACGTTGCTCCTCCTGTTGCTGTTGCGTTGCCCTGACATATTTATGATTTTTTTTGTATCCGCTCGACTTCCTTCATCTGTTAATGATATTATGCAGTTGTAGCTGCGTGCTTGAAAGAAGAGACGCCACTCGGCCTTGTAAGCTGTAGTGAAAAATAACTGGGGAGGAGGTTAGAGCTTATGCTCTACACCCTGATGCTGCTTCTGGTATCAAAACAAGTTTACAATTTGTAGAGTGCCGCTATGCTGTTTTGCGTGGAGAAGTTGGCGTGCTGTTATGAAGAGTTTCTTATTCTCTCTCTGCTCAAAGACTTGGAAGACTGAGGAGTTCGGTGGAAGGGTTTAGGCGAGCTGCAAAGGTGTTTCTAGCAGGTCTGTGTTGCAGCAGACCACACGAATGAAGGTGGATAGTTCGGTACGAAACATGGTATCGGTGAGTAAGGGCAACACCCAATAGCAGCTAAGCTCAGCACACTCTCTAAGGACATGTCTCTTCTCTCGTCTGTCGGTAAGGAAGGGGACTTTGCAAGTTCCTTACGTTGACTGCGCATACAAGAAGCTATTCAATTTCGACATGGAGTTGTAGGTATGGCTGCAATGAGATCTGCTGGTTAGGTTTCCCAGCTAGGTCTTTTCCTTGATATTTCGAAGGAGACAACAATAAGCTTATTCGCTTGCCGCTCTTAGAAGTTATTATTTCTTTCTTTTTTGAAGTTATTATTGAAGGTATGGGAACATTCACCAAAGTGGATGGCACTGCACCGTGAGTTATGTATATTTTATTAGTCATGTTGGATACTAAACTCTCTGGTGAAACTCGGCCTGATATTATAAGTCGTGATGAAACCTCATTTTATTTTCCAACTCCCCTTTGTTCGTTGTGAATATGGAGATGTTAGGTGCAGTTGCACAACTGAATTCAGGATTTCAAATCCCATTGATTGGCTTTGGTACTGCTCTCTTGCCTCAGAACAAAGATGATTTAAGCAGAGCTGTTGCTACTGCCTTCAAGGTAGGTTATCAACATTTTGACATTGCAAGTATTTACGGTACGAAATTTGGTGAACTGGAGCCACAATTTGCATTCTGCCAGTCAAATAAATCTGCACTGTGTACAGAGTGTGGAAGTTTTTAATCCTGAAGGAGAGAGTTCGGTCACATTAAGAGTTGAAGGAGAAAGTTCGGTCACATTAAGAGATTCCCCATACATTTTTTCGATCCGTTACATGAATCAAGAGTAGCAGTGACAAGTGACCAACGCAATTTGTTGAAGGTCTAACATACAAAGTTGAAGTGGATAACTTTTTTTGTGAAAGCCCTTTGTAAATTTTGAAGGCAATATCTTTTGAAGTCGCGTTGAAAACATCTTATATCTTTATGAAGTTTGTTTTTGAAAAAAAAAAAATTTAACAATACAAACGCCCTTCTTGCAGTAGCAGCACTAAACGGACCCGAGCTTGAGACTGGCATATACAGTACTGTTTTTGTCTGTATTAGTCTGAGACTGATGTTTCCACATGGCTGCTTCAGGCATGGTATCAGAAGGCTGTAAATTTGGTTTGATGCAGGTTGGGAAATTTTCCCCTGGGAATGCTGTATGCAGCATATGTATAAATATTCAGTTAGCTGTTTTTATTTTTTATTTTTAAGACTAGCTTGAACGTTGCGTGATATGATTGTTAACGCAGTCTTGTATTTCCCTGGCATTGAAGTCTAATTGTTACAACAGTCTGTCAGTAATAGCGACCGTATAACTTCTCATATATCATCAAAGAGACATCGTTCTAATAATGCTAGTGTGTTCTTGAATATCTCGTGTGGAAAATGTCCATGCTAAGAACGCTGCTCCAGCTACAAGAGGAACATGACCAGAAATATGTGCTCCACCATTTGAGTTTAAATTGGAATTATTCTCCATTTATGTGAACCGAGAAGGGCAAGAGGCATCCCGTATTGCTGTAGTAGATGCAAGTTCTTCTGGTTTGTTGATCATAAAGATCCTTCTTTTGGCTTAGTTGTAAGCTTTTTGACATCAAGCTCACTAGTTTTATTTCGAACAATTCTCTTTGCTACCAGAGTTTGTTTTAACTGTACTTGCAATAGCTGGAGGTGGAAGACTTACTTCAGCTTTAAAAGGAACTGCTTGAGAGACATTGTTGCAGTTTTTTGATACGTTATAAGACTTATATTCAAGAGACAATTTTGATGAGCTAACAAAATTGGGTGCCAAAACTTGGTCTATTGTAGATGTTATTACTGAGATTATATGACTATATCAGGTGTTGAGATATAAAAGTTTTCAATAAGAACCAATCTGCATTATCTAGTTTGTTGACTCGTTGCAAATTTTGAGAAAGGAAGAATTATAGTGTTGAATGAATACTTAGGTTACTTTCTGATATGCTTCAAGTCTTTCTTGGCCTACTGTAAAGCAATTCAAGTTGATCCGGTTTCAGCATCTTCGAATTCTACCTGTTGCTTCTTGTTGCACATTGAGCATTTGCTGCACATTTATACAAGATATTGCTGTGTACTATACGTGGATATTACTTTTCTGCATTAAGTAATAATCGTGATCAGTTTTTAAGTGACATTGAAGAAAAATGGCCAGAATCAGTGAAGTATTAGAGTTCATGAAAACTCTTATACAATCTACTGTTGATGACACATTACAGATCAACAAAGGATCTCTTTCAAAAATTCAGACATGTCTACAAAATGCACAGGAAAAGATAGATCTTTTACAACTTGAATCATAGCTACAACAAGAAGAGCTACATCAAAATAGACACCATTCTGAACCTGTTTTTGTTCAGAACATTGAGACAACCACCCATCAGCAGCGTGTTACAGTTCATTCAGATTTAGTACCAAACAAAGCAGCAAGGTTACATGCAAACACAGAATCTCAGTCTGCACTTCCCAAGCCCATCATCAGACCTTGGGAACAGCTTGTCCACAACAAGTACAGAACCGGTCTTGGATATGACAAGGACTTGTCCTTTCATATTCCAGACTACGCCAAGCCCATCCAGTTTCAGAGTGCTGGATTCATTCATGACAGTTCACCTGCTCCTCATGACAGTTCAGCTTCAGCTGTTCCAGACTCTGCCCCTCTTCCACAGCAACAACAACAACAACAGAATGTGAAATGCCAACACTGTGACCGAGTTGGCCATCTGAAAGATCACTGTTTTGATCTTCATCCATGTAAGCACTGTCATAAAACCAGTCATTCTTCACACAGATGCTTCAGAAACACACGTCCTGCAAGAACAAAGATTCATCTAGGATGGATCGCTTCTTGGCAATGGGCATCAACAGCCAAGAAGATATTCCAAACACATATTAGAACTTGTTCTAGAATATTGAGCAGTCTTGCAGTTGAGTTTTCTCCATCATCTCACCTTGTATCTGACAGGGGGGGAAATGATGATCATCTACAAGCTTCAAAGCCACATCAAGCAAGCCTGAGCCACAACCTGCCACACCAGTTTTAGAGTTGTAGCCAGAGACAAAGATGCCCATGAACATGCCTTCAGTTGGAAATCTGGGACACTTCCCCTAGCAGAAGACTTCAGCTTCTTGCCAGTTTTGGAAGATTTCTAGGAACAAATTGAGAACACTTCCTCTAGCAGAAGTCTACAGCTTCTTGCCAGTTTTGGAAGAGTTCAAGGAATTGCATTAAGCATTCCAGAGTTGTTGGTCATCCTTAAACCATCACAGGTTGAGACTTCCCTTTTCAGGTTGAAGTTTTACCTTTTACGCGGGGTGAGACCTCCCTTTTATGGTTGAAGGTTTCCCTCTTTAAAACAATAGGAGCACTTCCTCTAGCAGAAGACTTCAGCTTCTTGCCAGTTTTGGAAGAGTTCCGGGAACTGCAATAAGCATTCCAGTGTTGGTGGCAATCCTTAAACCACCGCCCTTTATACCAACATTTCAGAGAAGCACATTAAGCCTAGTGCTACCATGCATTTTTGCACATTTTGTATTACAGCTCTCTTCTTGGACTCATACATAACCCTTCGGATTAAGGGGGGGAATGTTGGACACCTAATCCTAAATGGGTTAGTGTGGAAGCCGAATGGACAAAAGGAGTCCAAGGGATCTTGGGATGTGAAACCCAAGAGTCACACATTGTACTATAAATGTATATCAAATTGTTAATAAAATTGTATTGCATGCTTTATCTTTTACATCTTTCTCGCTCCCCATGTGTGTTTAACAAATCATAACCTCAAACCAGAGGGATGAAGAAAGATCACAAATATATGATGCCTTAAATGGTGTCATCGTTCATTCATTCATTCGTACATCCAAAAAATATTTTATCTCAATTTTTTTTTATCACAAGGTCATTCTAATTTTTTGCAATGAAAAAATCAGAACTTTTTATTAAGATAGTCAAAAATTACATGTGTAGGTGCCATGAGGCATCCAACCTCAGTTGAAAATGTGGTACTCAAAAAATCGGGCTCTAAATAAACAAGTGTAGTCATTTTTTATCAGGTCTCTTTCTCTTTTAAAATTTGTAGTTAACAAGGACGTCTTGATCTTAGCCCCCTTCAATTGTTGTGGGCTCTTTTCTTGCTGCTGACCTAGTCCTACGACTATGCTACTATAAGTGGAGCCGAGCATTAACTACAATAAGAAAGAAATGTTAAATTCATATTTATAGTTATTATTATTAAAATTGTTTTATTAATAGAAATAGTTGTAGAGTGTTCTTTACCTACTTTGATAGTGGAGGGAAGCAAAATACTTTCATATGTGGCCATATGTTCCTCCTCTTCTCTTGCCTCATCATGTACATGCAATGGTGTAGAAAAAAGAAATGTTATAATTAATACACCAATTGCATTTAAATATTTTTAATTGTATTCCGTACTACATTTTTTTTATAACACGTGAAATACCTCTACTATTGAGCTGAACATCAGTCTCAAGAGGCACTCCACTATCAGTAGGCTCATGCGTTGTATCTACATTGCTCTCCTGCTTTTTACAATCAAGCTCATTAATTTATGGCTAAAAATAATAACTAATAGAATTTACAAGTAATCATTTCTAAATTTTATTCATTGCTTTTATTTTCCTGAGTGTTAGTTTGGGTGCTGGAAGACTATGAAGATGCCAAGCTTGTCCTATGTTCACCCACAACTTGATACCCATGCTTGAAAGAAAGATTTAGGTCTTCCTCCATGGGAGCCTCTTTGAATTGTGACCCCTGCAATTTTGCATGAGAACGTGAATTTTTCTTATTTTGTGACATTAAATTAAAATTGTTAAGAATTTACAATTTGGATGTAATTTTTTTTATATACTTACAATTTTTGCATCTAGTTTTGAGTAACCACTTGGGCCAAGATGATGCGACCCATATTTAAGTATTCTAGCCATCATGGCTTTGGATGTATCTAGGAGCCTATATTTAAAATATTGAAAAAATTAATTAGATGTTGCAATGATGATAATGCATCATAATTACATTATTAAAAGTAAACCATATATTCCTAGTTCGAGTGGTGTCTTCCATGCTTTTTGCAATGCCTTATCATTTGCATTTGCCACAAGTGCTTTCCACTCCATCTCTGGAATAACTGGAGGGAACGCATGTAACCCTTATCCTTTCCAAATGAGACCTACACTGGTCCCACAAATATTTTAAATGTAAGCATGCCTTGGGGGTAACTCTAGTTCTGTTGAAGGTACCCTCACCGAACAGGTGAACCATCATGGTCATAAGTTCATCTTTCAACTTGGAACTTTGGGATTTCTAGTTTGTGTGAATGGTGGGCCCAAGGATTTCCAAGGTTAGGTCATACAAACGCCTATAGAATACATCATTTCCTGCAAAATGATATTATCATTAGTTTAAAATTATCAAAGACTATAAGTTAATTTCAATTTGATTGTACTTAATATTTAAACACTTCTCAAATACCTGGAATTTTCTCTATTTTCATGGGGATGTTGTCATCATCTACCAAAAATGTAATTGGTAGTTTTCCTGTGCTAGTAACATGAGAAGATCCAGGAAATATCACTTCAAATTGTGTAATGATATCATGCTCTACATACACAACATCATTTGTAGATACTGACATATTTTGTTCAAGAGGTGCAAATCTTGCCGTGTGTGGTTGAGCGGGTCTACCGGTCTCAATGACAAGTGTGTCACTCATTGTTATAGACATATTTGGGCACTGCAACCCCAATCACATATGTCGATAAACCAAGGGCTCTCAAACCCCTAAAAGTGTTGTTTCAAACCCTAAAGGATCAAGGTCAATTGATTACATCATTTCCCAGAAGTTCTCCCTGGAAAACTACTCAAAACTAGTCAAAACTAGACCATATAGATTGTTCCATGCTGAGGGTGCGATGCATCTCACCTGTTACACACAAGGGGTGCGATGCATACTAAAAAACCCTTCTGTAGGGTGCAATGAGCGAGAGCAGACAAATGGCAAAGGCAGTTTGCTAGGTGGAAACTTAGAGAATCTTCTAGAAACTACTCATATGACACTTGCCTCTCTGAATTCGCCTAGGGATGAGTAAGAGATCATGAAATCTCCAAGTGGAACCAAGAACTATCAATGAAATGACACTAATAAAAAACCCAGAAGCTGACTCACCTCTCTGCAAATATCTATAAATGGATCCCTCATCCCAAAGATCCAGAGGCTATAATTTTGAAATTTGTAAGGAAGTGCTGTTGGTTTCTCTCTGAGACATTGTTTTGTTGGGTGATCTTTCTTTTCATGAGGTGAAGAGGGCTTTCATGCTGGGAGGATGATGCTGGATCAGACAGTTGGGTTATAATCCTCTCTTCTACTTCTACTATTAATAAAGCTATTTGAGTTTTCCTCCATATACTTGTGTACTTGTAAATCTTGTATTTGTGAATGCAATTGTATGGTTAATGTACATCTGATTCTACATTGTTTATGGAATTATAGATCTCTATGCTTTGATGGTATTTTGTTGCTTTGCCTCTACAGGTGTTCTTTGAAGTGGGACAAGTGAGAAAGAAGTGGCGAAGCTCTATCAAAGGAGAGAGGAAACAAGAAAGGAGCTAAGCGAAAGACTGAGGTTGGTGCTCTCTGCTTCTCTCTTATCTCTCATCCATAAAGGAAAACACAAGTTGCTTTGAATTGTTTCTTTCTAAGATAGCTACACATCTTAGTGGGACTAGAAAATCAAATAGCGACACTAGTTTTCCCGGAAACAAAATGGCGACTCCACTGGGGAGCGAATAGTTTGTTTGTTTGTTACTGTTGTTTGCTTTATAAGCTACAGACGGAACCCGAAGTTAAGCCAACTAGCCTTTGACTTGCACTTGCTATGCAAGTGCAAAGTAGATCAATGCTACTTCAGTCAATCTCCGGGTTGGTTTATGAACAAAACATCCAACTTGCAAACATCCTAAGTGCCTTGGTGGTGGCTCAATAACCTCATAAGATCACACCCCTATACTTTGTGTTTAGTGTCTATCATAGCTTGATTGAAATAGCTGAACTTAGCTGCAAATGTTGAGCAAAAACCAAGCTTAGTTTCGTTCTCTAGACCATCGCACTATCTCTCATTGGCAGTCTAGATGCATCGCACCTCCTGTGTGCTGCAGGTGAGATGCATTCCTGTTTCCCTTAAGGACAGGTCCGATGATTGAATGAGACTGTTTCTCTCTCCAAAATTTGGATTTTTCTTCACCGTTTTAAGCTCTATTAAGTAGTTTTGCAGCCTATGATCAGTATATCACTGAGAAAAACTTTTTCCTTCACATTATTCAGCCTCCATTGATAAGGAATTGTGAATGTTTTTTATGTATTTTTCATCATTTACAGTCCTCCTTTGCAAATAGTAGCTTAATCGAACTGTCGTCTTTTGATTCGAAAGTGTCACAACTGTCATTTTAAGTCAAGAAAAAGAGTGTCGTAAAGTCTTCCTCTTTTAGATAGTCGATTGTACTTTTGTCGTTGTATTTGATTTGAATTGTTAGTATTTGAAGTGTTGAAAGCAGTTTCCATTCGAAATTGAAGGTGTTGTCTTAGTTTTCCTTTCATTTTTGAAAAGAAATTGCTAAAGTGTCGCTTTGAAGAAAAGTAGTTCAAATCTATACTTAGTTTTCTTTTTGGCATTCTCACATTAAGGAAATGGAAAAACAAATACATGCATGTGCATTTGCATTTAAACTGCATGCGAAAATTGATTTAGGAAAAGTGCATTTAGTTTGTGCTCTCTGCTCTCTATTGAAAGAATCTTACTCTTCTTTCCTTAGTAGCTAGGATTTTCATTGCTAAAAGAAAACAAACAATTGTTTATCATTTTAGATTGCATATTTAGGAATTGTACATCTACATCACACGATGAACCTTGAAAGGCAAACTTCTTAAGAAAGATCAACTATGAAGTAAACCTCAATGAACATAAAAATGCTTTGGAACCTAACGCACAACATTTAGAAGTCTAGGCTAGAGACGTATTCGGGTGTTGTAAAGCCTGGAACTATCATTTTCATCGTAGGTTGGGTGATTCGTCCTCTTTGATATGACAAGTGCCAGTACAGACTTGTGCTCCCACGTACCATCGAGTATATTGTGGGAGACCATAATAGGTTGATATCATTTATCCTTAGGAAGCTGTGTCTGTAGCCTTATTGATCGCAACGCACTGAACACAACATTCGGGAAGGTTGACTGCCATATGTAAAGTCCTCGGTAATTTCTTTTTAATTTACCACTGAGGTGTATATTGTAGTTTTGCGATTGGTTTGGTAATCCCTCTGTCTATATTTCTAGAGTAGTCACTTTCGTTCCTTTTCGACTCCTTAAAAGAAAAGGTCCATCTGAGCACTTGTCACTTCAAGCTCATTAAAAATCGAAGGCCACTAGAGTCACCGTTAGCTTTTTCTCGACTCTTAAAAATTGAAAAAGAAAGTTGTGTCAAAGCGTCATAAAATTCATTTAATTTGGAATAACATTTTCCCCTTTTAATTTTGAGTTGATCAAGTAATCCGCAATCGTGGAAGAAATTCAATCAAAACCCCATCGTTCATAGAGGCTAATGAGTTAACCATCTTTGACTCTAGGAGAAAAACCATTCCAGGCGAAATGATCTCGTTTAACTGGGTCGAAATCTCCTGGTTTATTTGAAACTTGTGTTTCAACATTAGTAGAGACTCCAGTTACTCCAATTATTTCTGGTGCATCTGCCTTTACAGAGGAAGTTCCGCAGTTACAAGAGGACATTAGAACTAATCCTAGTGTAACGGTAGATGCCTCAATACCTGAAACAACTCCATCTAGAGCTAGTCCAGAAACTGAAGTTCATTCACCTAAACATCTGGGGGTTGAGTTCCAGAATTTAGGAGGCGTTACCCCTCCAGTATCTATCGCTGCAGAAACTATACCTTCTTCGGCACCAGAAATATTTTACAGACCTAACGGTCTGCCTCTTCCACCTGGACTGATTGCTATAGAAGAAGTTGTAGAGTATCTTCCATCCAATACTCCATTGAATTTTGGAGCTGGGATCCACTTATACCCTTCTGTTCCTGAAGTTAGTTCTTTCAATCATCCTTCATCCCAAGCTCCTGTTGAATTGCTAGGAAGTCTTTTGGATAGACTGAATATGTCTGAACAACCGTCAACCTCCAGGATTGTGTCATCTGATACAGTTGTAGCAGAACCTCCTGCTACCACTCTTATGATGTTTGTTGGTATACCATCCATCCAAACTAGTTATCAATCACTAGATGGAGTCCACCCAGGGACTGTTTCGATGACATGGTCTGTTCCCATTAGTTCTTTTGGGACCCTATCTTCTTATGTTGAAGCTCAACAAATTGATCCTGCATACCAGTTTCAATTTGGGTAGCCCAGTCTTCAAAGACCCATCTATCCTTTGATCACTGGATTGCTGCCATACGGGGGGTAGTATGCCCTTTCATTGTTCCCTCCTGGAGAAAAACCGTATGTGAGCTTACAACAAAATTTGGGTCAAACTGGAATTACATCCGATGGTTGGAAACTAATACTGCCTCAACAACCAAGGGTTGTATATTCAATGAATCCAACCCTACCTGTGTCGAATATGACCACTACACCTGCTATTGTGACTGTGTCGCAAGTACAAGCACAGCCTGTTGTGTGTCAACATCAAATTACTCAGGTCGCAGTACAATAGCCTCTTATCTCTACGGCTCCACCACAATCTCAAATTAGTGCTTCCTTAATCGAAACGACTCAGGCTCAAACAGGTGTTATGACTCCGCATCTTGGTCAATCATCCAGTATTGGGAAACAACAAATGGTTCAACAACCATGGCTAGTGCAATATCAATGACCCCAATTTCAGCAAGTTTACCGAGGAACTGAGCAACAAGGTGCTTTAGGTAATGGACAACCGTATTGTCAAAATGGTTATCAACAACCGTTCCATACTGGTTATGTCCATCAACCTTATCAAAGTTATCAGCATTAGATACATTATGTTGGTATGCAAAGACCCACTGCTTAGGCGATCCCATCTTATCCTGGGTACGCTTCGCCAAACCTGAATCAACAGTTGCCCTTCGTAGCAACTTTGGAATTACCAGATTTGAACCGGTTAACCAATGACCCAATTGCCTACGCACCTTAGTGGCCGGAAATTCCTCCTAAAATTCCTTCAAATATTCCTAAGTTCAATGGAAATCTAGGTGAAGATCCATTGAATCACGTAATGACCTTTCATTTGTGGTGTTCATCAAAAACCCTCAATGATGATTCAAATAGGCTTTGCCTTTTTCAGCAAACATTAACTGGTCTGGCAGCGAAATGGTACATCGAATTGCCTAGAGCATCATTTGATAACTTCAACGCCCTTGCCACTACCTTTTTAACCCACTTTAAATTACACATAAGGTATGAAACATGAACAGAACTCCTTACCAATTTTAAAAAGACAATAGCCACTCACATATCTGATCATATTCATGAGTGGCGACATCTTCATCAAATGGTAAAAACCTATGTTCTTGATTAGCTTCTAGCTGAGTGGTTTATCAAGTCATTATTACCTTCTATTACAAATGATGTGGTGAAAGGGGGAGTTGTCACTGAAGAGCAAGTTATTGCTCGTGCACAATATCTGGACTTGATTTATACTCAGTCCGACACGATCTATGACAAAATTCATGACGCTCTTAGACCAGAATTTTTCGTTCCTCCCCCTCTGTTGAAGGCCTCGAAAATCGGGTTGACAAAAAGGGGGATACCTGCCTGGTCCGGACCTTGGTTGGCAGCTCCTTATCCGTTTGGTATAGCGGGTCCGACTGGGGATATGGGACTAGTTTCCCAATTCAGTGTGTGTGTGTGTAAGAAAGATGGGTGTTTCTGTTCTAAATGGAATACTTCTATCTAATATAATGCTATGCTATTGTATTCTAATAAACAGAAAAACATCGAAATTTATGCTAACCCGGGGTGTGATCTTTCTTCTATGCGATCTAAAAACATTTCAAACAATAACTGGTAATAAAGATCATTCAGCTATCATAAGCAGGGAAAATTTTAAGAACCCCCCTAAATTTATAAATATAATAAATGGGCGAATCTCCATGGTATATAGGAAAAATGGAAGGCAAATTTATCAA